>PKMM01013437.1:1059292-1108026 GCA_002933915.1 Eutrema heterophyllum | reverse complement strand
TTTGGTTTGGTTTGAGAGATAATAATTTGGTTCAGGACTCTGTTCATTGCAATGCAAACTAAAACTAAACACATATAGTTGGCTTTAAAGCTGAACAAAATAGCACTTATAAAGAGTCTCGAGAAAACATGATCAAAAACCAAAACCATGTACAGCTAAACGATTTGGAAAAGGTCATAAAGGCTGCTAATATCTCAAAAGACAAACCAGCCTTTCAAAAACCAAACCAAGACTCCTCGCTAAACCGACAACTAAGAGATTACGACGTCTTGCACTTGCATAATTTGGTATCATTGAGCAGATCACAATTTCAACTCATGAGCCATATTCACATACGTATTACGCATGAACCATGTTCACTTTTAAGTAAAATTGTTTGGGCTTTGTGGGCCTATATGGGCCGAATCCTGAGTTCTTAGGCAGGTCGGTGTTGTGTCAAAACCAACACCAGCGTCCACACTTGCACAAAACCCTGGGAATTTTGCTTTTGGAATTTCAGATTTCCGAGTGACTCGTCTGCTGTGATCTCTCTCTCTCTCTACTTTTCCTCGTCTGTAGAAAAGGTAATTTTCCGGCACCATGGAAATGGAAGACGCTCCTCATGGCCAAGTGAGTCTCCTTCCTTCCTTAATTAATTTTGCTTTTGGAATTTCGGATTTCCGAGTGACTCGTGTGCTGTGTTCATATGCGTAGGAAAAGAGTAGAGATCATGACGATAGCGGCGGCGGTGAAGAGGCTGGCAAGGCAGACGGAAGCGGCGGAGAGAATCAGAAGCGGAGCGTCGTCAGTGAAGTCAGCGAAGACCAGATCCCTGACCAGACCCTTAATCTGATAGGTTGAACGATACGACTTCAGATATTATTTTTTTTGCTGCAATCCGAGACACATAGCAACTGTATTCTTTGGAGATCTTAGCGTTGTTTGATTATCCATCACTGCTATTGTTTTTTTAGTTTTAGAATTAAAGCGCCTCCCTCAGATTCATCTCGTTTTGTCTAGATCTTATCAAAAGGGACGAGTCGTTTTGTCTAGATCTTCTCAAAAGGGACAATTGTCTAGATATTATCAAAAGGGACGAGGATCTTATTCCGGGCGGACTTGCAACCGCTCTTCAGCCACAAGCAAGGCCAAGGAAGAGGATCTTTGATGAGGTCACAATGCTAAGTGACAGGTACCTCATGTAACTCTTTGAATTTTGCATTTTATCACATGTTGCATACTCATCTAAGAATTTGCACAGTGTGCGTCAGGATCCTTCTCATAATTTTCGTAAGAGAAAGTATGTAAGGTAATTTTCCAGTGATTCTTTCTTTTGTTTTTGACGGTTTTTGACGGTTTTGGTCTTTGTTTTTGAATAACGTTTACCTACCACTATATGCAGGTAGTGGCTTTAAGGAGACTACGCTTAAATTTATGGCAAAGGCATTAGCGGATGGCTTGCGTCATTTACGAATTTGAGCCTTCCTTAGTATGCTCAAAGCTTTTTCCATGAATAAACAAGCTTTTCATGAGTTTGTTGCTGTTTCAGTTTCACTTTCTTTCTTGTATCAAATATCAATACTTGGTGGCTTTTGTTGAGATAATGAAATTTCAGTGTGCTATGTTTTACCGATTGCTATTGAAAAAACGACCAATGTGAAATGAATGATGAAAACAAATCCAAGTAACTCTATATACATGTGGTCTTTAGTTTCCTTTCCCATTTTCGGTTCCAAGTTGTTTGAGACATGTCCGATTTGTAATTCCATGAAAGGGTTTGTATTGTCATAGACTCTCAAATTATTTAACATGAAGGTCCTGCATGTTTAAGAATCTGAGCATTTGACTCTATTGAGTGTCAATTCTCTGAAACCCAAGAACGAGGGAATTGACACCCAAGAACGAGGACCCAGTTGGAGTTGGAGAAAGGCACACAATATTTCAGATCTTAGCCAGGGATTCTGATTATATTTTCAGTGTCAAACAAAGTTTTTGATTATTAATTATGGGGGAGTCCAAAATCGGCTAATTAATTATTATTTAAGTTTTAATTTATTATAAAAAAAAAATTTATCCACCATTATCACTTAACCTAACGCCGGAATGGCATCATCAGTTACAAAAATGAATATGGTAAGTTTCCTAAAGACGATATAGAAACTGTACGTTTACGATTCAGTGAAGGAGGACATCATCTACGAATGTAAAAACATTCAACAGTTTGTTATCAAGATCAACACGTTGAAGAATAAATATCTCACCAAAAAGATGAAGGACGAAGTGGCACCCAAATTTGTAAAACCACACGACAAGGAATGTTTCGACGGGTTTTAAACCGCCGGCAAGCACCGACGAAAGGGAATATCCGAGAGATTTCCGACAGTTTTAGTACGGTCGGAATATTCCGACGGATTTCCGAGGGAATATCGACGAACCGGTATTCCCTCGGAATCCGTCGGAATATTCCAACCGATTTCCGAAGAAAATGAAACCTTTTTTAATATATGTATATACTCAAAAGTTTTGGATAAGAGAAGACAAAATGCACCTTTTTAATATTAAATTAATTATTTTTTTACGTGGCAGAGATTGATCTCTCTTTTTATTGGTCGAATATTTGCCATTATTTTATAAAAATCATTTGTTAAATACTCCATTTTAAACCCAAAATTTAAAACTCACATAATATTTCATGAGCTCAAATATGTATAATCTATATTTGATAGTATAACTACGGGTATATATACTAAGAAAAAACAGTTTGTCCAACCCCGTTAAATTTATTCCTAAAATTTAAAATCCTTGCCAATTAAATACAAAGCATTGTAAAAATCCTTAGCAATTTTTTTTTTTTTTTTTTTTTCATTTTGATTTCCATTGAATTTGTTCTGTCCGCACCGAATTGAAGACTGGTTCAGTGCAATTGGTTTATTTAGTTCATAGATTCTCCTAATTAACAAAACCAAAATTTCTTATCGAGAAAAGAACGAAAACTATGACCCAAAAGAGTAACATATTTTGGTTAATAGGGTTTATTTGGTGAATTAGTTCTTATCTTTGATTTTCTCCTTCTCAACGTGATATTGGTCTTCTTAGGGCTTGACGAGATTAGAACTCGAGCTTTTGCTGCCTTGAAGCACGACCCAGTTGAAGATCCAACACTCCATTGATAAAGCCAATTACAACACTCACAAACTCAATTGTTGGGAAATAAGAATTAATATTTTGTTTGGTCATAATTATCCAAGACTTATCTTCCCTCAAATCTCTTGCGGTTTCTTGTCATCCAAGAATCTAGTTTGTTTTAGCATGCTTTTCCTGAAAAACTAATGCAATGTCGCATACAATTGTTGGTCTCATATTACCAAAATTGAAGGAATAACATTCGACAGTTTCAAAGCCTTAGATTTAGTAGGAAAGCATTGGGTCGTTTGAGAATTGTTTTTCCCTGAAAAACTAATGCAATACCTCAGAATTGTTGTTAGTCATTAAACACATTATTATTTGCAGTTTTTTATACTCTTTAAGTTTTCCGCAACGACTCGAATTAATCAGAGCTTGTGATTTTCTTTTGTTTTTGTATTAAGCTGGTTTTCTTTTGTTTTTGTATTGAGCTGATTTTATAGATATCCCAACGCTGAATTAAAGAAAATACCATTGATCCATGAGACGTCCTAATCAGGAGCCTGATAATCAAAATTGAATTAAAGAAAATAAATGTAAAAGAGATGAAAATATTTTATTAATAATATTTTCATTATTAGGAAAAAAAATGTGGTGGAAGATGATAAGAGTAAGTGATGGATGCTGCATACCTCACAAGCGAAAAGCGCACCATAGTAAAGGGACTTCTTTACGCCTGTTTAGTGTCTTTTTTTTTTTAAACTCTTTTAAGTATTTTTAATCAATACCAGATATATGCATTTGACTAAACCAACGAGAAAATTAGGTTGAGGTTCGTATGAAAAAATTAGGTTGAGGTTCAGCTTAAAATCCAGAAAAAGTATAAAACAGAATAATTTATTAAGCATGTGATTAACAAGGAAACTCCAGTTACCGTATCAGATCCTATTAATGCAATTTATACGTTGCATTTTGAAAATAATGTAAAATAGTGGTCAAGGAGTTCCCCTCGCAATTAGGATCTCGTTATACTATTATTCATTGTGTGTAAGTAATAGTATAATACATCAATTTATTTTACCAACATGGGATACATATCTGGAGTGGAATTGGAATTTTATGACACACGAATAATCATTGGGGATGCTAATCAAATGAAATAAAAGGCTGCAGAAAAATATGATTATCCTTTATTTGTTCTTTTATGATGTTTTCTATGTCTCCCACTGTAGTATCCACATCATCATTGACCATTAATGTCTCATTGATGCACACTCCCTAAAATAATGACTTAAACGCCTATCAAATTATATTGCTATGCAAAATATCAAAACGTGGATAGTACTATTAATTTAGAATAAATTATTTCATTTTTTGTTTGATCTCATTTGAATTTATTGCGAAATTTGTACGAACATTATTCACATCAGATAAACGGCTATAACTTGTATTGTACGTCTTTTTGTCGTCTTTATGATTTGTACGTTTTGGGTCTAAATAATTTATCTTCTGGATATTTTTCTTGGTTTTTCTAATGAAACAAGTGTATATTTACATTGTTCAATTTCTCTAACGGTCATTTGGGAATAAATCAAATTCGGGAAAGAACAACATAGATCACATCTGATCCACGATGACGATGCCATCTTTTCAACGTACCGATCGCACATTTATAGTACTTTAATTTATTTAATTACACAATATTCTTTTAATCTGTGTTTTTCACATCAATTTCATAATGCACATGACATTAACCATTTTAACACCTAATATTATATACAATTTATGCTGCAAGAATGTATAAACATTGGTTTTCAATAGAAAATGTAGATCAATTTAAAAGGCACAATAAAGCAAATAAGGATTCAGAGAAAAGAAAAGTAGTGTTTAATTACAAACCTGTCTTGATGAGTATTTTTTGAAGTTACTTCCTAAAAACCATTATAAATTCTCCAGGAAACCCTAACAAAAGATAATAATAATAGAAGTAATATAACACACGACGATTATAAAAGATAAATTACATTCACCATCACAAAACCTAAACGTAGAGTTAAAACACTCAGAGAATGATCTCTGGCCCCCAAGAAGTTTTTTTTTGTTCTGTCTTGGATTCAAAGTCAGTGTATAGAATCTATGTTCTTGCTTAGCTCTTCCAGCTTCTTCATTCTCATCTTTTCGCTTTCTCCCACCAACTGCGATTCATTCGTTTCGAAAACCCGTTAGTCAAGAATACAAATCAGAGTGAATATAATCAACAAAGATCAGAGCGCGACTGGTTTGATGAATATGTTCAGTTTACAGACAAGATATGTGAAGAAAGAGGCACAAATGTTCGATATGTAACTCGCACAAAGAGATGTCTAAGATCGAGTTTGCATTAACTAATTCCGCAAACTAAGCAAAAAACTCGCGGATAGCTTATAAGCAAACATACAGATCGGTCACAGAAATAAACGGGAAAACCTGAAGATAGAAAATGAATCCGAAAGATCACGAGGTTGCCTAAAACTATCCAAACAGGCAAGGGTAATGTGAAAAACCCCGACAGTACAGAACCATAAACCAGAGAGAAGCAGAACAACAACTAGAACAGTTAAACCAAGGAGTCAAACACGGACCACGATTTCAATATTCGACGAAAAACAAAAAACAGATTTTTTTATTTGTTGACTAACCTCCATTAGCTTGGTGATTAGCTGCACCTTCTCCCTGTTCTTTTCGTTGAATGCTTCAAGAGCTTCTTTGTACTCTCGTTCCTGCACATACACCAGATTGGCATCTTAATCCTAAACCCATATAATTTGAATACGGGTCAATGGATTTGATTACGTTTTTCCCTTACCTTTTTCTGGACTGTATGACCCATTGGCTTTAATTCTTTGTTGACAGAATCAATCTTCTTCCTGACCAAAGCAACTTCTTTCCTCATGGGATCAGCTAAACCTTCAAGTTCCTGATATGCAATTTAACCATTGAGCTTCTTAGTCATCATCATAACATCACCCAGAAGAAGCAAATTGTTCTTTTCATAAAAAGGAAAGAGCTTTAATCCACAGAGATCAACTTTTAACAAATGGGTTTTACAAATGTGGAAACTTTCACTGTTTTGTAACCCAGAAATTGGTAAAATCTAGAACCCAGATTATTGATCCTGGACTCACCCAGAAGAAGCAAACGGTTCTTTTCACAAAAACTTAACCCACAGAGCTTATTTTGATCAAATGGGTTTTACAATTTTATCTACAAATCTAGAAACTTTCACTGTTTCGTAGAAAAACCCCAGAACCAGACTAGATTCAGCTTTTCGTGCTATTGATCACTTCAATACTAAGCCCAACACAAAAGTCCCAAATTTATTTCCCTTACGGAACAAATCACACAAAACCCAAAAGAAAAATATAAATTTTGTTGTTCAATGCAATTGTCAGATCTTGAAGTTTCCAATACTTGGGTCCTACAATTTCTCTCCAAATATGAATTAAAATCACATTTTTCACTGTATATAAACCCCCAAATGCTCAATTTCACATCCCAATTTTTTTTCTATAAAAGAAACCAAAATTCAAGCACAATTCTCAAAAAAAAAAAAAAATTAAGAACAAATAATGATAAGAATGATGAATATATATACCTCACGGATCAAAGCGAGACGCTTAGTCTCTTCTTCGACACGACCAAGCTGAGCTTGAACCCTTTCCCTAATCTCCATCTTCTTCTTCTCGATCTCCTCTTCTTTCGCCCTAAAAGCCGACAAAGCCGTCCTCGACATCTCTTCATCTTCCTTCGACATTTGGCTGCTGAAACTCATACTTCCCGACAACTGAGCCCCTAACTGTCGGCTATGCACCGCCGGAGCCACCGTCGGCTGCGACGTCTCTATTGCCTGCATCTCCTTCATCTTGACTCTTTGCTCCTTCTATAGTAAAATCCTTTTAGCTCAATCTCTCTCTCTCGGTCCCTCTCTGGTTCTAGGTTCTTCTGTGGTAGAGAAAATGGATACTGAGCTTTCTTTTTGAACCCAAAAATAGTGCTGTGATATGAACATATATAAAGATAATTAGAAAATTCAGGGTAAAAAACAACAACAATGATATTTTATTATAACGGGAACTTTTTAAAATAAATAATATTGAAACGTATAATAAAAAAAAAAAACAGGCAAAAAAAGAAGAAGCATTAGGTAAAATTACCTAACTGCCACCAACAACCGATAAAGATGTAGAAAGGATTTTCGATTCGATTTTTTTGCTTTTTAAAATTAAAATAAAAAACAAAAGCCAGGAGAATCTGATTTGTAGCCGTTAATCTTCGAGCTTTCTGCTATGACCGTTGGATCTTTGATCCGATCCGACGACGAAGGAAGTAAAACGGGTGACCCGTAGAACCCGGAGACAGCTCGTTACAACTTTAGCTGTCGCGTAGAACCGTAAATACCAAACCAAACTAAACCAGTATCTTAATTCTGGTTTTCCATTGGTCCATACCAAGTATTATCGTTTTTCTCTTTCTGTTACCTTTTTTTTTTGTAAAAAAATGGTGTTTTTTTACGTTTTTGCTGGGAACCCAAACAATGTAAATAGTATCTTCTAACGTGTGTCGAATCCAGAACGGACGGACAAATACTCAAACCTTTTTATCACTGGCTCAACACAACAACGTTGGTCTCTTTCGGTTACTTTATAGTGTGTACCATTTGTTATTTTTTTCAATTAACCCATTTATTAAAACCACATTATGTTATTATTAACAAAAGTACACAAAACTACATTTATCCTACAGCTCCACAAAAAACTACATATCAAGTTTGCTGTTCGTCAATTTTTTTTTGTATTTCTATGACTAAAATTTATCTCTAGACTTCTATTACTAACAAATTGTAAATCTCTATGTGAACAAGTACTAGTTTTAATAAATAGCCTTTTCAAGTAAAAATCGCGATTTTAACAACAACAAAAACAAAACAAAAAGAGTAAAAATCGCGATAATAATAGGTAACGGAAAGTGTTTTTCTTTTGTCCAAGTTAAAACAATTCTAGTATAATTGTGATCAAACGGAACAAAATGGAAAATCAAATGGGGTTTTCTACGTGTATCTATGTACAGTTGTTCAAATAAAATTTTATTTTGGTCAACCTCACTCAATAAATCGTCTGCTAATTAATTTGCTATTCTATTTCGATAAAAAGATACTTATTAATAGAAAACAAAAAAAAAAGAGGAGAAACGTAAATGCGAAGGCAAAGGGCAGTAGGCAACGGCTTCATCTACGGCCCTTCGAAGCAAGAAT
Source organism: Eutrema heterophyllum (assembly GCA_002933915.1). NCBI lineage: Eukaryota > Viridiplantae > Streptophyta > Magnoliopsida > Brassicales > Brassicaceae > Eutrema > Eutrema heterophyllum. Next base: position 1,099,634 of record PKMM01013437.1, on the reverse strand, counting down.
CCTTCTTTTAATTTCTTTGTTAACTTCTTTTTCTTCACTCTTTTTCTTTTCCTTAATGGAATAATTTTACTTTTATTTCAGTGTATCTTATAAACTATTTCTCTAAGCTAGCCATCATCTCAACTCAAGATATAATAGTCACACTGTTTTAATGGTGGGGTTTTCAATCTTGTCCTCATTAGGAAATTTGAAATTTGTTTGTCCAACAAATTAATATGAAAAATAGTTTTGCAAGTTTTTGTTGTTTTATTATATAGTTCGAAAGATAGCTCACCTACTAATTGACATAAAACCATACATATACGATTTCATAGATGGTTTAAGTCTTATAATCCAGTAATCAAAATGTTCTTAGTTTTTTATTTATTTATAAATTAGTGGGTTAATAATATCAATATGGTTCAGATTTTTTTTTTGTTACACGGTTCAGAATATCTAACAAAATATATTTGTGTTAAAATTAGTGTTTGGTTAGTTGAGCTCGACCTGAGAAAAAAATGTTGAGATCAAACTGAGTTAATTTAAGATTGGTTTCAAGTCAATTTTGTCAGAAACACTTTGAAATCATCTGTGATTTCATTCCGTTTTGGGTCGTTTTATTTGTGACTTCGTTTTGGAGTAAACTTGTTTGAAGCAAAAAAAAAAAAAAAAACCCAAAACGTAGATAAAATGTACGGTGAGGATTGATTCTAGCAAAAACATAGAAAGAGGCTGATCCTTTAGCCGACGTGTGCTTCTCTGCCATCAAGGACCCACTAACCCGGTGTTTTTGTTAGCGCATGCATCAGATTATCATTTGGCACCCATACTTTTTTTTTTTATTGCTAAATATTCTTTTACGGATCCCACCTTTCCTTGTTTTTGTCAAAAAAAAATAAAAAAACTACTCTTTCCGTTCCTTCCGTTTCATATTAATTATCGTTTTATAGCTTAAATTTTGTTTCATATTAATTATTGTTTTAGAATTTCAATGCAAATGTTTGATAATATTTCTACTTTTATCCCTACTTTTTTAGCTGATTAATTAATGTGATCATAGTATATAATACATTAACGAGGGATAAAACAGAAAATTAAATTGTTTTCTTAATCTACGTAAAACAATCTAGAACGACAACTAATATGAAACGGATGAAGTATAACATTCTGAATATCCACAACTTATTAAACATTGCAAATACCGACCAATTATTGTTGTGTAGCTGTTCAAATCAGCAAAACAAAACTTAGATCGAAGAGTAGTTAGTTACATTTTGTGTTGAAAGCGTTTGCAACCCATGAATACGTCTTACATGCTCCACCATTCAAGCTTTAGTCCTACTATTAGGGAATTTTATTGGATGATTATGAATTTGGTTGAGCAAGAGGATATCGACTTTACACCTACCTGCCAGCATCAGCACTAATTATAATTTAATGGTGCCACGAAAAATGATTTGCTGTCTCAGATCAACCTCGTATTTTCAATTATTTTTATTTTAATTTAACGATATGTCATATCTGTGTCTGTCTCCCGGTCCATGCCAGATGATTTTATTACGAAATATTTTAGTTAATCGTAATTATTACGGGATCTAATTACTTTATGACGCAATATTTTTATTAAATGGATACGGTTGCAATTGTTATGTGGATCTTATTTGAACCTTAATTATGACGTATGCCATCAAAACATTATGTGGATTTTACGACAGTATGCCCTAACTCTATGACTATGATTAATTAATCACCATCCTTGTAATTAACGAAGAAAGAAAACAAAGCAATGATATGTCTCATATGGACGAAGAAGGAAGAGGGGAAGTATCTTTGTGTTTTGGCAGTTACTCTAATCTAACTGACATCCCCAAAGATTCTGGTCCCTACGAAACCATTGTTGTCCTTGTATTTTTCATGTATTTTTTTGTCCTTACAATATTATATTCTCAAGTCACAGATACTAATTATATGAACGTAATGGTAATAAATTAGAAATTTGGCATTCAATACAATATATAGAGTTACATATATATATATATATATTATATTTTTCCCACCTGAAATATGTTATAGTTAGCACATTTTTTTTAACTGTAGTCAATTAATAGCTTTATTGAAAGAACAAAAATTCATACTGAATATTGTATATTTTAGAAAATTTTAAAATTTTAAATCAAATTTTAAAAGAAAACAGGTGACAAAATTATAGAAAAAGGTTGAATTGCGAAGAGAAATAAGAACGTAAGAGTTTTGAAAGTAAAAAATATAGGGAAAGAGAGGGTGGTGTGGTGTAGTGGTATGATGTAAGATTGTAATCACATCAAGTCTCAAGGATCACAAGGGTTTTTAAAAGTTGATAAGTTTTGGCTGAAGGTGGATGAAATAGAGATGGAGATGACGGATAGATGACTGGCTCACTCAATCGATGGACAAACAAGAATGTTTGAATCTCATAAATAATCTGATATATGGATTTCAATATAAAAGAAGTGAATCTCACACTTAATTTTTAAAGAACAAGAACAAACTCAAAGACAAAAAAAAAAATTATAAGTTTTTATTAATTTATGAATTCAAGGGTGAATAATATAATGAGGGGTGAGAGCTTTATATAGAGCTCGACTAAAGTTGGTCAAATACAATAAAAAAATAAATTAATTATAAATATAAAAATAAACATAAATGATAATTTAATCAAAAATTTGATTGATATGGTCATTATTGCTGGATATTGGCCAAACAAGGAAAATGTGAGGTTCCTTGTATCTAGACAACTTGGACATAAAACCATGAATCTTTGGGAGTCTCTTGAGGGTGTGGAAGATCTCCAAGTCAGCATGGTCGAATAAATCAAAGGGATATATCCCTTGGATCATATTTGATCTAGTTGGCTCCGAATAAAAAAAGTTGTGGTGTGAAGAGATGCACTTGGTCCTCTGTTTGTTGGTGCACTTGAAGACACTCCTAAAATCCTCTAGATCATAGGAAAAGTCACCTAGACACCAAATGAAAGATTCCATAGTGCCAAATATGAAATGTTCATAAATAGGTCGGTTTAATGTCGTCCGGGTTTGCAAGGAAGTTGTGGTTTGGTCTGAATCGATGTGGTCTGAATTGATGGGTCAAGAATGTGGACCAAGTCATGTCTATTCTTAGTTCTCAGTGGTTGAGCCGAAATCTTTCAAAAGATGCACATATGTCCTTTGAATGATTGTATATTTATGGACTTGTTTGGGCTGGTACTCTTTGAGTCTTCACCGATATGGGCTCTTAAGAAGCTGGGAAGTACATGACAAGGTGTCTTGGGGCGTGGCTGGTCCATCTTGGACTTGTGGACTTCATCTTTCGGTTTGATGACCGCATCATGGTAGAAAGCAAATGTAAACTTGTGGGGGAAAATGAGATAACCGAATGAAGAAAAAAATAAACAAATACTTTTTTAGAAATGTCAAAAATAATAAACCAATCTTAAAAATGCTATGTCTACTAATTTTTTTCGAACATTTATCTTTGCAGAGCAATTCCTTTAATATGATCAAGTACTAGACGCCAAACAAGTCACTAGTAGGTCTTGACGATTCTAAAATCAATGACATACAACGCAAAAGTTTGACGTATATAAGTTTAAGAAAAATGTTTCATTCATAATCTTTTGCCAATGGCAATCAGATATTTCATTCATATTTACAAGACAACTGAACTTAAGGATGTAAGGAGTCTTGGTCTAATCCAAGACAATCCAACATCTGCATAAGTATTGAAAACAAAAAAATAATAACTTTTTCGATTAACTTCGGCGAGTTAGTACAGTTTGACAAACCATGTTTTTGAAATTCGACTCTAAATTCGGTTTCTATAGGATTCGAATTTACAAACATTTTTATTTTACTTTCTTATACATCCCTAAAAGTAGTGGAAACTTCAACGTCCCAACTAAAAATCTGAACGTAATTCTCTATAATGTAAAAATAAGCTTTGTTTTTCCTAAAATACGAATATGGAGATAAATATACGAAATAGTCAAAGGAGTCTCAAGTCTAGATGCTGTCTGAAACTTCTCTGGTTTTGTACCAAAAGAATCTAGACATATAGTCGTAGCTCGTAATAAGGGAATTCTTGCGGCGAATTATATATATAATTTTTTTTCTTTTCAATACTTGTATATATATCCACATTCCACACACACACAAACACATTCCTTCAGCTGAACAACTAGATTATGTGTCAACAACCATATTTTAACTGAATTATATGCACACAACAGCAAAATTGTCCAATTCTTACGTAACATAATAACAAAAAAATTCTATAATTCCTAGTATTTCCTAGAAAATGAATTCCTAATTTTATCAACTTGGATGTTGCCAATTTGTTTTTGTTGTTTTTTGGTCAAGTTGGATTTTCTTTTGTTCTTATGGCTGCTTCTTTGTTTTTTTTTTGTTGTTGTTGTTTGGTTTGCATTTTTATACTTCCAATAAAAAGATTTAAGTTGGTTGTACTGAAATTCAAAAGGAAGTGATTATGAATATGGTCAGCTATTCGTTGAATAATGGACTGATTCCGCATGATCTTACAAAATCATGATTTTTATGGATTCAAGTTTTTCATTGATTTAAAAGTCCTAGTTTTTCATTGATTCATTCCGCATCCATGCGAAGTTTATTAAAATATAAATTTAAAAGTCCTAATTTTGCAGTTTTATATGTAATTTATTCAATTTTTTTATATTGTTTATTTTATTTCATAATATGTGATTCCATTAACACAAGTTTTAGTCCTATAACTATGTGGTTAGATATTCCATTTACATAAGCTACTAACTATATATTTTGTTTTTTGGTAAATGAAGAAAGTTTTAGTCCGGTTTAACAACCTTATTTTTTATTTGTTTCAAATTAACAACTTAAATATCTATTTTCTAAAACAGTACAAAAGAATTTCTTTATCCTCTAAAAGTACAAATGAACAAAAACGAATTTTTTCCTTTCGACTGAAACGAAATCATGGTGAACCTAAAAATAGTAATCATTAATCTCTTTTGATTTTTGACATACTTCCATTACTGATTTATGTTAAGAAAAAAGGGAGTCGAATTTTGTTATACGCTTAGACTTGGGAATTAAAATTCGATTCACGTGAACCAACCGAAGTAAACAGCTGTCGTTATTATACCGAAAATCAAGTAAGCATGTGTTTGCACATTTCTGACAACTCCTTTTCTTATCTGTCTTTTTTTTTTTCCTTTCACTGGGTCCATTTCTCCTTTCCTGATTAATGGATCCGAGGGTAAAGAAGTAAACATAACATTGATTAAAAAAGTAAATTTGTAATCTTAACATTTGTTGTTGCTAAAGCGCTAAATTTTTCAATAGCAAAGATGTAGACCTTATGACCCATAGATTAGTCTCTATAAAATAAAAAATGATAATATGTATAAACTTAAGTCTTTTTCGTGTAGCCAATGCTCGATCTCAATTCTCACAAGTGTTGTGTTGGTATACCTTTCAAGAGCATAACACCTCCCTTCGTCATTTCATCTATCTGGGCTTACTGAATTGCGAGGCCTAAATTAGAAATAAGTTTTAAGAATTGGGCTTTTAAATGTTCCCCGACCCATTAAATTCTTTTCTCCCTGACCTTTGTGTGACTGTGAGTCTGAGGCTACTTAGACCATCTTTTAGTTAGTTAAAATTTAAGATTTAACGGTAACTTGCTATACAATTGTTTTTGAAAAGGAATTTTACTTTGATGAAAAGAAACATTTTTTTGAATAAGATGAAAAGAAACTTAACTAGAAACATTATCGGTGTCGCGGATAATCTTCTTAGAAGGAAGAACAATTGCAGCCACGGGTTTATCCGGGAATCCACCGCCTTCATCGATGATCAATCTCAGGCCATCGATGTGAAGTTTCCCATGGTGCCCGCTAACTACAACAGTCTGTTTATCATCCAGCTCCTAAATAATGTGTCAGAGAAAACAAAATCATACAAAGAGATTTCAAAACTGGAGCAAGATCTTAACACAAAGTTTGGTTTCTTTCGATGTTTTTACCTGTGGGATGTCCCAAACGTTTTTCCGACCGCTTAGATATTGTATTTTTGGGATGCTTGTGTCTTTGGCTCTCAAAAGCTTTAGTTGTTCGTCTACGCTATTCCCTTTCTCCAAACCAGCATGCACGGCAATCAGCTTACAATGCTTTAGCCCTTCCTCGGTTTCTATACAAACATCTTCCTGCAAGAGAATCAACACAATGGACACATGATAGCTATTACTACACATTTTTTTCCTGCAAATTAAGCTTATACCCGCTAAAAAAGACATCCTTCGTCGGAATTAGCATGGCTGCAGTTTTCTAACGGGTCGCAAGAGATTGATCGATAAGTCCAAATTTCGAGTTCTTATGGTTTCATAACCACTCAACTACTGTTCCTCCAAACAATTCACAGGATAAAATGGTAGGAGAAAGAGCCCTTACCTCTTCATGGACCCATACCATATTGGTCAAGAACTTCTTGTGACTCTCTGGTACTGCCTTCATCAAATCTATCAAGTAAAAGAAAACAAACAAGTTTCAAAAAAGATGCCAACAGATTCCAAAAAGTGTTTTAAAACGTCACAATTTCACCAGCAGAAAGATGGGCATCATGAGAACTCCAAATCGAGAAGGATTCAATTTTCGGTTAACCAAATTGCTCTAAATTGAAATGTGGACAGATCCAATCATTGCTTGATCACCAAATTCACAACATCACTTGAAGTCCCTAATAGTTCTAATCCACCAAATGCAATTATAAACTATAACCAGCGAGAAGAAGCTAGAACACATTGATTGAGAATTTTTACCAGAAGATCCATGAGGAACGCCATACGATTCAAAAGTCGTCCCAGCATCGTAAATCGATCCCTTATAAGCCATCCCTTTCACGGAATTGAAGTGAGCCTTAATTTTTCCAGCCCATCTCCTACCTTGGAGATGCATATCCTCGAAGCCTTCACCTCTATACCATCCTTCTCTCTCCTCGCTGTCCTCGAACTCCCTCCACGTATCCTTCAAATCGGACCCATCTGAAGGACGGGGCAACAAACCCAAGAACCCGGCGAAGGCGAAGTCGTGGTTTCCGGCGAGAAAGACGTGGGTCTGGTCGGGGTGTTTCTCCGGCAGAGAGATTAAGAAGTCGATGACTTTTCGAGTCTCCGGTCCACGATCGCAGTAGTCTCCGAGGAAGATGACGCGAGCAGAGCTGAAATCTGATGGGTTGAGGGCGGATTGAAGATTAAGCCAGAGGTTATTGAGCTTCGATATGTATCCATGGATGTCTCCGACGCAGATCACCGTTCGTGGTTCTTGCGCCATCAGTCTCGTTTCTTAAAAATGATAACGCACTTGTGGTTTTGTGGGCCTTGTGGCTACATGATTTAATATTGTTTTTTTAATAAAGGGAATAATAATTCGTTGTTAATATTATTTTATTTTTTTAAAACTTTTTCTCTCAATAAGACCATTGTTTTGGTTCTTCTTCTTTTTAAGAAGATCATCAGCAAAAATACAGAATCAAATAACATTAGGAGAGCAAACGGAATTCTGAAAAGTAAAAAAAACAGATGAATAACTTAGTTGAAAAAACTATCTGTGTCGCGGATAATCTTCTTAGAAGGAAAAAGAATTGCAGCCAAAGTGTCCACCGCTTTCATCGATGTGAATCTCAAGCCATCGATGTGAAGTTTCCCGTGGTGACCGCTGACTATAACAGTCTGATTATCATTCAGTTCCTGAAAAAATGTTTTAGAAAAAACACAAGCCATTCAAAAAATTTCAAAACTCAACAAGATCTTAAGTTTCTTAACAAAAAGTTTGGCTATTTAGATATTTTTATTTTACCTGTGGGATGTTCCAAACGTCTTTCCGGCCACTTAGAGGTTGTATTTTCGAGATGCTTGTGTCTTTAGCTTTCAAAAGCTTGAGTTGTTCGTTAACGCTCTTCCATTTATCCAAGCCAGCATGTACCGCAATCAACTTACATTGCTTAAGCCCTTCTTCGGTTTCTACACAAACATGTTCCTGCAAGAGAATCAACGAAATGGACACATGAAGTTAATTAGTACACTTTTGTCCTAAAACGTACATCTACTATTAGCATGGCTGCAACTTTCTAATGGTTTGCAAGAGACTTATCAGTAAAAGTCCAAAGCTCAAGTTTTTTTTTAAATGTTACCACTCAACTAGGTTCCCGCAGTTAAACTGGTAGGAGATTAGCCGTTACCTCTCGTGGACCCAAACCATATCGGTCAAGAACTTCTTGTGACTCTCTGGTTTAACCTTCATCAAATCTATATCAAATAATACAAAACAAAACAAGTTGTAAAACCAATACCCAAAAGATCCCAAACATGTGTATAAGTCATCAGCAGAAAGATGAGAACTTGGAAACTCCAAATCAGGAAAGGTTCAGTCTTTACTCTATAATGAACTGTGAGCAGACCCAAATCGAAATTAGTTCACAGATGGAGAATTTTACCAGAAGATCCATGAGGAACGCCATACGATTCAAAAGTCGTCCTAGCATCGTAAATCGATTCATTATACTCCACGCCAATCGCGGAATCGAATTGACCGCTAACTTTACCCGCCCACCTCCTACCTTGGAGATGCATATCCTCGAACCTTTCACCTTTATACCACCCTTCTCTCTCCTCGCTTTTCTCGAACTCATGCCACGTGTCCTTCAATTTGGACCCATCTAAAGGACGTGGCAACAAACCCAGAAACATGGCGAAGGCGAAGTCGTGGTTATGTGGGTTTGGTCGGGATGATTCTCCGGCAGAGAGATCAAGAAATCGATGGCTTGTCGGGTATACGGTCCACGATCGCAGTAGTCGCCGAGGAAGATGACGAGAGCTGAGCTGAAATCTGATGGGCTGAGGGCAAATTGTAGATTAAGCCAGAGCTTATTGAGCTTCGAAATGTGTCCATGGATGTCTCCGACGCAGATCACTGTTCGTGGTTTCTGCGCCATTAGTCTCTCGTTTTCTTGGAATACAATGACTACTGACTTTTGAGATTTGAAATAATGCATTAGTACTGAAATAGTATTGACCTAGGATTTAAACCACGAACAGTGATCTGCGTCGGAGACATCCATGGACACATTTCGAAGCTCAATTTTACAATAAGAAATAATTGTTTTGAAATTTTTTTTAATTTGTTTTAATCTGAATTTTACAATGACTAACTAACGATTATAGATAAAACTGTCAATTCATAATAATTTGTCTATTTAACCCGTTTTGGATTAAAATATTATTCGGGATAACCCGTAAAAACCTATAATCTTGAAAACATAAATATAATATGCACCGTTTAATGACTCTGGTTTTGTAATTAGTTTACGAATTCTTAAAAAAAAAAAAAATTATATGTTACTATATGTTTTACTATAATTTATTATATTTTTAAAACATATAGTATTAAAAATAATGAAAAAAGTAAATAGTAAATAATTTTTTTAATGAGAAATAAATATTTTTTATATTTTCATCAATAATTTTAAAAGACAATTATATCATTTTTTAATTCAATTATCTTTTTTTATTTGTAATGGCATTTCATGTAATAACTTACAAAACAAAATTCATTTTCAAAAATATTTTCTTAAATAATATTTTAGAGATTATATAATAACGTGTAAAACAATATTCATTGACTAAATATACGACCAACATAAATAAATTAAACAAACTGTCATATAATATAGTATTTTGTTTCTGTGATTATCGGATTACAATACACCTTTTGTGAACGTTAAAAGCGTGAATAATAATATTACATGACAGTTTGTATTATTCTATTCAATATATCTTCAAGATTTCAACGTCAGAACAGTCTAATACCAAAAGAGGCGTGATGTAAATTAACTCCAGAAATCTACTCTAAATAGTAAATACTCATCTACTTCCTTGGAAATCAATTCTTTCCATTTATTTGTAGATTCAAGAAAAATATGTCAAGTTTCTTTGTGTGGAAAAAAACTCCCGAGGAAATTTGAGAAACACCCTTATATATCTGTACACTTTCTAAAACTATCTCACTATTTGTACTTTATCATAAAAACTCCCACGCGAATCACCAATCAGAGGGAACTGATCGTTTGGTTGGGTCTTTTCGGGTGGTCTAAATTGTATTTTTAGAAAGCTTGTTGCCGTTTTGAAGAAACATTAGGTCATGGGTATCACGTTACAAATTTCTTACTTCTCGGGTTCCCAACCTTTCTTTTCAGTCAGAATATTGAGATACACAACTATTTATTGGGACATGTACCAACCGGTTTATTCAAGAAAATCTTACACAAGTCCACATACACAAGAAATTCTTGTCAACGTTGACTATTTTAAAACATACATGAAGATGTTGGTATTTTTTTTGATTTTGTGTTCTACTAGTGTAATGTTATGTCATTTAAAATGGAAAAATTTTAAATGGAAAAAAATGTAAGCCTTTTCTTCTGCATTGTATTTCGTGTTATTAAGCCTTTTTCTGAAATATTTTTTTTCAGCCTAAAAAGAAAAAGAAAATACAATGCAGAAAAAAAAACGTAGGATAGCAATTTAAAGTGGGGAAAAAACAAAAAAAATCCTAAAACACATGAAATTTTCCTTGATGTTGAGTTAACTTTTGAGTTATCAATTTTACTAAGGACATAACTCAAAATTGTAACTCAACCATATCACTTTATAACTCAAACTTAAACTCAAAAAATTTAAACTAATGCATGATTGGTAACATTTTTGATGTATGCCCATAATGCAAGTGTAACTCATGTCACCAATCAAAGCCAACATCGTCCGACGCCAGCTATATTAACTTCGTTATACAAGTGACGTTATGTTTAACGTCAAAAATATTTGTATCGATTTTTTCATGCCTTGACTTTGAGTCAATTACATAATCGACGCATGTACATATTTATTGGGCTTGTTCTTGTGACTCAAGAGATGGGCCTATGATTTCTCAAGACCACAAATCCATTTTCACAATTTCCATGTATTATTTTTCTTAACAATACATATTTATTTTATATTTTTGTGATTTACTTTCTTTTCTTGCATGGAATGTTGCTAAAATGTTACTTTTCTTCGAAGGAGTAGTTTCATTAATATCAAATGTTATCCACATCGTATGTTTTATTGCATGTCATTTATTCCCATGTGACTATAGTATATAGGGGAAAACGGTCAAAGTAAAAGCTGGTTATGTTAGCTACATTTAACCAAAGTCACCAAACAACATCAAAATGTGATCATACTCTTAGATTTAAATTTCATTGGCCCAAACAATAATTGAAATGCCGAAGGATTTATATGCTTTTCCTTTATCGGGTTTGAGAGAATCTGATCCTCCAAAAATATTCGGACCCTAAGACGTGTATAACAATCTAATGCAAATATAAAAACGAAAGACAATTGATTCAATACAACAGTAGAATTAAGTTAGTTTATAAATGATTTTTCATTTAACGCTTTTTTTAGTTAATGCTGAATTTCAAATGGCGACTATAGATGTTGAAGATTTTTTTGAAACTGGATCTGAGATTCTTTAAACTTCTAAACACATCAGACCTAAATCAAAGAAACAAGTTTGATAGTTGAGGGAATATAGTTTGAGGCCGTTTACCACGTCAGCAATTTATAATTTTTCATCAATTATTCAGTTCTCTTCAGTTTATTTGAGGAGTTTTTAGATTAGATAAGAAATTGCATAAATGTAAATCACATGTTTGAAATTGATTTTGGAAAAAAAATATCTTAAAAATGTCATGCTCAAATCTTGCACGAATGAATAATGAATTAAAAATAATACTAAAAACGTATATGAATATGATCCGCGGGTAGAGCGGATAATCATCTAGTTAATAAAACAAAAGAAAAAACAATACTAGATTAGCCTCGACTTCAATTCGTTCGGTTCCTCGCTCCTAGCCACTAGGGTTTGAAGTTGAAGCATCAACTTTTTCATCTTCAACAACCCAGTCACCCTCGGAGTCCGTAGACGACATTTCCAAATATATTAATATACCTAATTGTTCAAAATCTATTAATGCCAAAAATAAAACTAGGAAAGTCACATCTAGTACAATCAAAGTGTCTTTTTTTCGAATTCACTTGTTATACAAATCAACATTTCTATTGGTCAAATCTTTGCATCAAATAGGATTGTGATGTAGCTCATCAGTAGCTTAACTAGAATGAGTCTATGTTTACATGACTCTAAATACACTGTGTCATTTTTTTTAGTTTATTCGGAATATAAGTCTCACGTTATCAATTCAAGAATAGTTTGCAAGAATTGCTTTTATCCATGAATTTGTTGGTCCTTATAATATGGACCAACTGCTCATGTTGAGACTTGAACCAGTGAGCTTGACTTAAAACTCTTTGTAATACAAACACAACTGAGTTGAAGTGTTAGAAACACCAATAAGAAGAACATTAAGTCTCACTCTTAAATCAAAACGTCTCTGAGGTTTTCGCGTAAAACCGAGTAAACGGATCTCCATCCTTCTTCGGTCGGATGAAAGACGTCCCAAAAGAAGGAAGTCTTTGGATCTTTACAAATTGTATACTTCCTCTCGCCCTTCTTGTCCACGTTTGAGCACGTGTAGTTGATTGTAACCCCGGCACAACACGGTTTCAACGGGTTCACAAACCTCGTAACCCCTGAGCGATTCACAAACCTTGTAAGACATGAATCACAGAAAGAAGAAAAACATTTTAGAATCCAAAAACTGCAACTTTTCTTTTTGAATTTACCAGGTTCCACTCTTTTGTTCATGAGGACAGTCAAGAAGGCATTGTGGAGATCAAGAATGACGAAAGTGGGTGGCTTGGTCTCCTTGTTAAGCTTGGAAACGGCTTGATGCAACAAAGTATTGTGAAGATTCACTAATGCGTTATCTGATGCGTTGCAACGTTGGAAAGAAGTAAAGGCGGTGCTGCTAGGGAGACATCCGAGTGGCTGCAGTGAAGCTATTGCTATCTTCTTCACTCCCAACTTGTGGATGTGTCTCAAGTTTACCTCAGTTTGATCAACAACTTGCTTGATGAATCCTGGGAACTCCTGCAAGATATAATTCGCGCTTATGTTTACATGTTAAATTATATATTGCGGTTATACCTTCAAACCAAAACACTTTTTTTTTTTTGGTTGTTAAAAGGCCAAAAAACACAATATTATGTTTTCATGTTTCTAATCAAACACATTTTAAAAATGCAAATGCAAACGCAAACACTAAACTCAAACGGGACGGGGAATATGCTTGCATTTCGCTATATATACGTTTACGATTTCTAACAGAATTAAACTATTATGTTTTTTCTTTAAAAAAAAAAAACTTATGTTTTTTAATTTAAATATAGACAACTACAGTTAGTTTTGACTAGTAGATACGTACAATCGCAAGTATTTTCATTTAGAACAAAAAAATATGATGTTTTTCTTACGGTCATGGGGCGTTTTTGGAGCATGAAAGTGGCGTAGTCGTTGCCGGCGACGCTGACGAGAGCAAGGGAGGAGGGGAGGTCGGAGGGAGAGTAGATGTGGCCGGCGGCGAGGACTTTCTGGAAATAATCAATCTGAGTTGTCATGTTTGGCAATGGATTATTGAAAGTCTTAAACACTCCTGTCCCTCCGTATGCATAATTCATTCCGTACAACAGCCGTTCCTTTCCCGCGTAATTCTTCCACGTGTACGGAATCGGTGATTTTATCCCCAAGTATCTTGCTGCACACAAATGATTGGTCTAAAAAATTGAGCAAAACTGAAGAAAATGGATCAAATGGAATAAGCAGGAGGATTCGACCACCATATTTGTAGTCAACAATTATAAATAGGTAATGTGCTTAAACCATGCACACAGTCACATGTGATCTCCGGCGAGGTTTGTTTATTTAGAGTAATTTCTTGAACTTTTTCCATTTTATATTTTAATGTGGTTCAAAGATGAATCTTAATGAGTACATTAAAAAATGATGCCATTGCAGTGTTTTGGTTGTAATTTTTTTTTAAAATATAACATCATCATGCATTCAATCAGTACAAAAGTACACTATAATATTTTGATATTCACACTGTTTCAAACTGATAATTTTATGGTTTTGGATGATGAGGTGATGTTAAAATGATTTTTGGGGAAAAAATATGTCAAACTTTGAAAAATCACTCATAAGCTTCCATTCTTTTTTAACAGTTACAAAACTTTTTTTTTTTGTTAGCAAGAAAAAAAAAACTTTTTTCTTTATCTTTTTTTGACAAACAGAGTGAACTAGTTACTAAAATTTCCACTTCAGTATTTTGATAGCTGGTTTCACTATGCTCGTAACTTTTCCTTTTTCGATGATTAGAAAGTTAATCCAAGTAACCTAATAAAACAATATGGTATAATGTAGTGTTTGTTGGTGTTGAATCTGGTGGCCGACCACACTAGATATATTCCGCATTAATTGTGACAAAGAAAACGAGGGAGAGACAACCTAGAAAATCGGTGGCGACGCGGCCGTCGGAGAAACGACCGGAGGGTTTTCCGGGAAAACTGACGCCGTAAGGAATTTTCCAGGAATCGGAGAGAGACTTCCTTATGTTTCCGGTGTCTGTATACGAATCCCCGAACACGAACAACCTATTCGGTCTCAAACGTTTCACGTTATTATGCTGAAGATGATCCGATTCAGCACCTTCAAAACATGAATCAATATAGTATTAGGTTTCAGGGAATCTATTTATGTGATCAAGAGCTTTACGTAAGAATTAATGTAAGTATATAAATGTATAATTACCAAAGAAGAAAGATGACAATGAGAATAGAAAGAGAGAGATGAATAGTTTTAGAGACTCCATTGTTTTTGTGTGTGTGTATTAAGGTATCAGATTAAGACCAAAAGGCTCTTTGTTTGTGTGTGTGTTTTGTTGTGTTAAAGGGCAAAACGTGGAGAGAAAAGAGGAGGAAGAAAGTATATATGTGGTGTGGATAAGTTGAAGGAGGAGAGACCTTGGGGAATTTAGTAATCTAATTAGCCTTTCTTTACAATGTCTTTTTGGCTTTATATAGTGAACTACCAAGAGTTTTTCTTTTTCTGAAAAAGATTTGGTCAACTAATTAAGCTCGTAGTTAAAAAATTATCAATTTATTAATTAATATTTAAATATATTGAATAACTTTATATTTGAATGCTGTAAAATAAATGAAAAAAAATTTGTAATGTTTTTCTCACGTAATTTAGTGTTTGTGCTAGTTTTGTTGTTGTTTCATCATCTGGATTCGAACCTTATAAAATGCATGTTATTAACAAAAGAATTATTGCAATATTTTTTTATAATGAACTTTGCTTGATTTTTCTTTCCTGTTATAGTAACCAACGGTTTCTGATTTGGAAATTATCATTTCATTTGAAACCACAAGCTACTGAATATTATAAAACACATCCATATATATCTATATAACTATTTGTGTAGTGATTTGCTGAGGTGTCGGCTCCTCATCGCGTTTCAGAACGTTTTTATGACGTTTCATTATTTAAAAGACTTAAGCAAAGTCACTTAAAACGAACCGTTCTAAATCGACACCTCAACAATATCAATATCGGTTTTCGATTGGTTAAATTTAGAAGCTTCTAACCGATTTTTGTTTTCATGATTTAATATGGAAATTCTTTTCAAACCGATTTTTTCCCATGATTATCGTATATATTATATTGATATATTTTCTATATTTATCTGTACTGATTTTTATGATTTTTCAAAACCCTAGCGTCTTCGTGAGGCTATATATACCCATAGAATACCCGTCTCTTTTATACCAAATCCCCGAGAAGGTGAGCTCGTACGATCCCATGCCCAATCACTTTTTTTCTTTGTCTTTCGTTATTTGTTCTTTGACTTTCGTCTGATGCTCTTTTTTGTTAGTAACTTCGTTTGATGTTGTGTGTTTTATGTATTATGTTTTTATGTATCGTATTGATTGTTTATATTTTCGGTTTTGTTATTCTTTTGTTAGTTTCGGTGTTCAACAACTTTAGATCTCTTTTATTTTTCTTTAGCTTTATTGTTTGTTCGTAGCTTTTTGTGTTTTTATTTTTATTTTTTTGTAACTTCATTTGGTTTCGTGTGTTCTATGTATTCTATGTTTTATGATTGTTTATATTTTTGTAGGCACGTTGATCGGTGCTGATCTTAACAAGCTCTGCTCATTTGCTCCTTTAATCCCCGATGAAGTCTACGGGTAAATATATAAGACATCGTTCCTTTATTTGTATCTCTTTTAGTTTGTGATCATGTTCTCTTTAATTTGCTTATTTACGTTTTACTATTGTTGGTAAAAGTGTTTATTTATTAGTTCTATATATTCTTAATTGTGTAGCTGGTGATCGTTCTCCTAACACTACACCTCAGATTTTGCCATATCATCTCCCTCCGACTGAAACTATTTTTTCGATTGGTGATTGTTCGTCTGCGAGTGTTGGGGATGGAAAGTTTTTGTCTTGGATGCAGTGTAATCTCGAATATCCAGAAGCCATGTTATCTTTGTATTCGGAGTTTCCTAATCGCTGGGTATGGGATCGTACGACACGTCGATGGAGGCCCCGTCTCACCGGTTCACCGCGTCCGAGTGTTATAGCTCGGTGTCCCTTTGATGGTGGTGAGATTCATTACTTGAGAATGTTGTTGCATGTTGTTCGTGGGCCGTGTTCTTATTTGGATATAAAGACTGTTGGTGGAGTTTTCTACCCTACTTTCAAAGATGCATTTTATGCGTTAGGTTTGGTCGATGATGATTCAGAGTATGTGATTGCCTTCTATGAAGCAAGCCGATGGGGTTCTCCGTCCTCTTTTCGAAAGATGTTTTATGCTCTGTTATGGTCTGGTTCTGTTTTAGACCCTTTGTGTGTTTGGTGCATTTTCGTTCTTTTTTGGAGTAGTAAATGCAAGAAAAAGCATTCTCTTTAGTTTGGTTTTCTGGTTTGTTTTACATGGATATTTGTTTTTCTTATAGATTCTGGTATCTTAGAAATTTACTTATTTTGACACTTGTGATCGGTATCGTGAATGGTTCTGTTTCAATAAGTTGTTGTTAACACTACTCGATCATTCTTTCACTAAAACGATCGATTATAAAATTTTGTTTTTGTCTTTAAATAAAACGATCGACTATGAAATTTTGTTTTTGTCTTTGAATGAAATGATCGACTATAAAACTTCTATACCATTTAGTTTCTTATCCTTTATTTCATTCTTAATTCGACCTTCGTGATTTGGTTCGTTGTTAAGTTTACTAAAGCTATAAATATACGATTGCATACAATATGATTTTGATCAAATTAATTCTGAAACTTTAGTTTATTATTATTATAGATTTTTAATTTTTTTAAAAAACTTTAGTTTATTATAACCAAAATCGTATCCACAAACAATTTTGATGGTTGATGATTGAAAATATATATATAAAAAATTAAGCTCTATATCGGTTCTGTTTAAGAACACGAATTTTGATGGTTGATGATTGGTTATCGGTGCTCTTATATCCGGTTAAAAAAAATGTAAATATTTCTTTATAAAATATTTATGATCATGCCGGATAAGAAGTTTTAAAATTTTTCGTTTATATAAATTATAGATAATGATAAAAAGGAGATCTTGTGACTATCGATTAGTAATTTTTAGATGGTCGTCATTGTGTAGATTAGAAACCCTACGTGCTTTCTTATATATACACCTTTTTTTTTTGGGTTTCATCTTGCGAGTTTTTATTCTTGGTTTTATCTCATCTAATTTACATGATGGTTCTCTCTCTTTATTCCAATGTTGATTCTCTTCAATGGTCGTCGACGTTTTCTTATGTGTTCGAAAGTTCTTGTGTCAAGTCACCCATCCCGTATCTGAATTCAGGTAGGGTACATTCTTAGTTTCGTTATCTATCTTACCCAAGATTTTTTTTATTGTTTTGTTGTTTGTTTTTGATTCGTGCGTATAAGTTTCATATTTCCTTACCTTATAGTTATTGATTTTCTCAATCTTTATTAGGTATATCTGGTTTTTGTACTCGGAAGCCCACACGTCGCTTCTTCGGTGATTTTCACCGTACCTATAACGTTATCTATGTCTTCTTTGGAGTAGAAAGTATGGTTTATAATTTTGAATCCTTGTGATCCATACATAGTTAACAGTTCTTAAAATTAATTGTCTTTCTTAGTAATTACTAATTTCCACTATCAAGCGTTCAAAAAATAAGTATTCAATAGCCGTCTTACAAAGATCAAAGAACGGTCCTATATATAATTTTGAACATATGTTTTTGATTGTTTTCTTTTACAACCTTTAGAAGGTTTGGATGAGATTTGTTAGCATATCACTCATGTTTCGTTTAGTTTTGTTATTTTTATTTTGCTCTTTAAATTATATCGTATATTTTATAATTATTTTTTTTTGCTCTTTAAGGTATTCATGGACATGGTCATCAAACGAGTGATGTTCGCTGCGCCGGTGGTGTGAATCATTCTTCGAAACCTGCTGATCGGAATGACGACGATGGAGAGTCTGACCAAGAGTCTGATAGTTGTGATGACAATGCAGATGATGATTTTATTTGTGATGATGAGGAGACCGAAAATGATGACGATGATCACGAGTATGGTGATGATGCTTGCGACGATGATGGGGATGGTGGTAGTGGGGATGATGGTGGTGATGATGATGAACGTGATGATGATGGTATTGATGAGGAAGATGATGATGATGATGATTACGATGATGGTGATGACGATTATGATGAAGATGATGATGATGATGATGATGATGGGGATGATGATAGTGATGGTGAGGACGAAGATGTCGAGGAGCGCGACATGGATTGTTCTCTTTCTGGCACCGATGAGGAGGAAGATGGTGGTTTAGGTAATGTTGTAACTAGCTGTGGTTTTGAGAAGAGTGACACGGTTGGTCTTCCTTTTCTTGGGACACCTACACAGTTCGAGGATGGTATTTTTGTGAAGGTTTTGTCTAGGAAGTGTAGCACCCGTCGAGAGCTTTTTGGTTCTGGTTTTGAGGTCAATGGTGGTTGTTTGGAACCTACTATGAAACTTGTTGGGTCTGATCCAATTTCATTTGGTGTTTCCCGTTTGAGACCGGGATCGTATAACTCCGTGATTTTTGTTAAGATCTTGCGTGTTTGGTCGTATGCTTTACACAATTCCGATAGAAGATTGGGATCCATATTTTGTTTTTAAAAATAATCGACATTGTTAAGTGTATCTCAAAAAATTTCGATGCGATTTACATTATAATGAAATCGCTATTATATGTTCATTTCCATGTCTTCGTTTATTAAGCATTTGTAGTCCGCACATAGTGCGGGCCGTTAACTAGTGTCAACTACATGGATTGTGTTTTACTATTACACAAGCTTTGCCACGTCAAATGAATGCACACAAACCATTTAGTGATTTTGTTGACATATGGATACTGAAAGCTTTTCTCACGGCTTTGTATCCAAGAATTTATTTGTAATACGTTTGCTGTCGATCTCTATAATTTGCATGCTCAAGATTCGAGATAAATAATTATCCTTTTTAACTATTTAATTATACTCATTATTTAAATTATCTATATATTAACTTTTATCAATAATTTTTATTTCTATTTATATGATTTAATTTTTTCATTAGATAGATTTTGTATGATACTAATTTATTTTGATTTACACGTATTTTAAATTTATTGGTTTACAATTCCTAATACAGTAATATAATTGCGATTTTTAATGTCATCGGAATGCTATTTTAAGTGACACAAACAATCCAATTTAGTTTAATATATACCATAATATCAATATCAAACCCTTTAACAAAAAAAAAAAAAAAATACCATAATATCAATGAAGTATTATAAGGTTTTTAATATAAAAATGTGAGACCATTATACTATATGGACCGCACGTCTAGAGGTAGTGCTCTGCCACACATATCACATAATCTCCTCATTAACCAAGAAGTCTCAATTTATAATATATATATATATAATACAAATATTATATATACCATGCAAGTTTTTCTTACATCAAAAATCATAATCTCAAAATCATCGAACCCAAAAAAGTCGAGAGAGGTCGTCATGGCGCAGAGGATCACGACATTGGTTCTGCTCATCGAAATATTGTTTCTGGTAAATTATGTGAGTCAAATCGCCACGACCGCAGCCGATAACGACGCAGATGTGATTCATGTCGCCGGAAAAGTAATGTGCCAAGATTGCACTCTTAACTACGACAAATGGATCAACGGTTCTGAACCCATCAAAGGTATTGATTGCTTCCGATAGATTTGATTTTTATGTATTCTGAATTGTATGAAAAACGATTTATATCTCATACGGTCATACCAATGGGATCCCACAAAACCGTTATCTCTTACTTACCATATTTATCTCTTTAGATCTTACTGCATGCTTCTAAATTTATCGCCGTCTCTAACTATTCTTTACACTTTGTATCTTTAAGGGGCTGTTGTATCAATCACTTGTATGGACGAGAGGAGAAGAGTGAGATACTATGGCAGCGACAAGACCGATGAAAGAGGCCAATTCGATCTTATCGTCAACAAAGTCCTCTACGGCGGCAAGGATCTCAAGGCTCATCTTTGTAAAGTTCGGCTCGTATCTTCTCCGGACCAGTCATGTAATATTCCGACCGATTTTGGTGATGGTCAAAGCGGAGTTGAACTAGTTCGACCGTTCATGGTTTTCAAGGATCTGATTAAGTTTGTGGTCGGACCATTTTATTATACCACCCCCATGTGTGAGACCCCTAAATTTGAAAACAATTACTAGACTTAATTGGAGGGTTTTGACTTTTGATTAAGGTCATTTTATCATACCACCCCCATGTGTGGTCCTTTTTTTTTTTATAAATACATAAACTTCAATTATAATATGTTTTTCCTTGTAATATAACCCTCTTTCAATTAAGTGACTGGCTCTAATCAATTACCAATTTAAAAGTACTAAAAGTTAAAAAAAAATTGAAAATAACAAATAGCAGAAAACTGGATGGATATCATTTTTTCCAAAAGATATCAATAATACCATTTTTCGAAAGTTGCAACTCATAGATTTTTTTTAAACCAAATTAGCATGTATATATGGCAAAAGCTAAATTATTTTTGTTGCAAGCTCACCGTACTTATTTGAATTTAAATCGTGACATAACGACAGCATTAGGACAAACCGTTAGCCTATAAAAGTTTTTTCATATTTCATACGATAATTTTACCAAAACATTATTCAGCTCATTCAATTATTAAGGTTTTAGTTAAGTATTCTGAAAATGGTTAAAATGAATGCTTTTTGTCATAATAAAAAAAATTATACTAGTATTTTTAATTTACTTTGTTTCTTGTTAGAGGTGTTCAATCTGACTTTTAAACCTCAGATTCGGTTCAAATTCGGCTTTGATAGTTTGGATAACGAAAAATCAAATTATTCTAACTGAATAATCGTTGATTCATTTAAAATGAACACTCATAGTTGTTGTAGTGCTACTTGCATGTTCTGAAGGCGATATTTTTAAGTTTGGTCTAAAAAAATGGACGGAAATCACTATAAAGAGATTCGGAAACAAATTTTGACAAAAAAATGCACATATAATTGGCCTAACTTTTTTTTTTTTTTTTTGTTAAAAGTTTTTTTGGCCTCACTATTCTCCAAACTTATATGGCAGAAGATCTCGAATACAAACTAACGCCTGATATTTATATCTCAAATCCGAATATTCTTTTATTCCTCACACAAAGAACATACCATGGGAGTGGATACAAGTACAACACACACATGATGAAGATAAACAAAACATAGAGAAGAGAGAATGGATAAGAGAGAGAAAGAGAGGGAGAGTACTACAAAGTAAATTCATAATCTGCTGATTCCGAGGGGAACCGAAGCTTGCCAAAGGATAGAAGTTGCCCAATTTCTAGAGGGAGATAAAGAAAACTCGCTGTCTGAATCAGCTGTCTCTTCACCATCAGCCTTCTGCAATCTTCATTGCTCCATATCTTAAAACACTTTCCTTACAAGAACACAAAACCACTTCGTTACACATTAATAATCTCCTTTTTTCTTCTATTTAGGCCATCCCCTAAAGATACACCTCTAGATAAATCAGAGGTTTTTTCTCTTCTTCACCTTAGGGGATGGCCATTTTCTTTTGCTTTGTGGTGTTGTGCCAAATTGAGAGAGGTTTCAACATTAATGGAGGCTTGCTAAGGGTTTTTATAGCTTTTATTTTTCTTTTCTTTTCTTTTGTGTTTTTTTTTTTGTTTATTTTTTTGTTTGTCTATGGTCATGAAGACATTTACAAAGATACAACGAAAACCCATCTTACATAAGCTATAGTGTTCTTTCCACTTTTTCTCATTTCTTTTTCATTTAAAAAAGACAACTTTTTGTAACAATCAACCAATATATTCCATGTTTGTTAATGTTCTTTATAAAAGATATACGTTTTCATATATATATATAAAAGATATACGTTTTCGTATCTATATATATAATGTCGAATTTCCTCTCTTCTTAAGATGCCACATCATCTTCTCATATTTTAAATTTGTGACACATCATCACTCATTTATTTTCTATTACATCCTCTAATCATTTAATTCCATAATTCTCATAATAATTGTGTTATGATACCTTCATTCTCATGATAATTGTCATCCATTAATATAATATTTTTCCTTAGAATATGAAGACATTTTGTTATACAAGATAGCTCATATATTATTGATCTAAAAAAACTTCAATTGATGAATTTTAATTTTATGAGATTTATTAATAAATTTTAGAAAAATATTTATTTTTAGATGAATACACGAAAATATTAATAATAATTTCACTACATTATAAACTTAGCTTTATATAGAGTAAAGAGTTATGATAATTCTATGATAAATAAATTATATAAATTTATTTAAATGATAAAGTAATGTATAATTAAAATAATGGATTACTGTAAAAAAACCTATCGCCTTTATTGTTTTTACAAAAATATCTCTCAAATTTGGAAAATGCAGATCAATCTCCTCACTCCAAAGTCATCCGCAAAACAGCCTGTATTGATGATGTGGCAATATTAAACGTTGTTTACAATTTAGACAGAATTCAAAACGATGCATTTTCACCAATATAAAAACAACACGATTTTTACAATAATGTAAGTAAAACAACAAACATTTTAAAATCAATTTTGGGGGGAAAAAAAAAATAGGTTTCAAATCACGATCATGATTCGAAATTGGATTTGGGGAAATTCCTCGCGTCGATTTTCTCGCTGGTTTGGGTTCGGATCGATCCGTTTTCTCCGCTGAAGAGATCGATTCCAAACTCCTAATCTCCGTCGTCACGTAAATTTAAAAGTTTTGTGTTTTTGGCCGTAGCATCACCGTGAACGAGGCTCAGTCAAGAGGAAGCGGCGGTGGAGGTGGATACGGAGGAGGCGGTGGTGGATACGAAAGACGTAGCGGAGGTTACAGATCTGGTGGAGGTGGCGGTGGCCGTGGTGGAGGTGGATACGGTGGAGGTGGCCGCCGGGAAGGAGGTGGTTACGGAGGAAGCGGTGGCGGTGGCTGGAATTGATTTTTTGCTGCTTTGTTTTCGATTTAGATTTTATTTGGTTCTGCATCCTTGTGTCTCCGGTTTGTTTCTCGTGCTGGTAAATTCCTCCTGTTAGCAAAGTCAACATCGATCTTCCATTTACGAAACCCAGATTCATAAAAAAAAAATAACATGTCAACTCATCCGATTAAAAAATTGGTTTAGGTAATTAATCAATTCTAAGCGTATAAAAGGATTAGAAATTCAAAACATCATCGAAAACTGAGAGTGTAAAAGGTGTTTAATTTCGAGACAAATGGAAGGAAAATTCGATCCAAAGGAAGAGGAAGAGGAAGAGGAAGAGGAAGAGGAAGAAGAAAATGAGAGATGTTTTTGTTTCTTTTTACATTTTCTTAATTTTATTTATTTTAGTAAAATCATTAAAATATTTAAAACAGCATGAAGTTTGCATAATTAAAACGGAGCGTTTTGTAAACCGTGACCAATATAACGATCATTAAACGGAGAGATTGTTTTGCGGGTGACTTTAGAGGTGAGGGGATTGACCTGCATTTTCTAAAGCTGAGGGGTATTCTTGCAAAAACAATAAAGGTGATAGGTTTTTTTGCAGTAATCCCTTAAAATAAGATATAAGATTAGATTGAACTGGGTAAGATAACCGGATCCATATATGATTTTCCTTAATCCAAAAAAAAAACTTTCGGAATCCGGATTTTCTAATATTCGTGAATATTCAAATCCATTAAAAAGCAAAAATATTACAATAATATAATTCTAAAAAAAATTAAAACATTAAATCATGAAATAAAACTTAACATAAATATTTATAATTTTAGTTGGATATAAAAACATTTAACTAGTTTCTCATGGCTTTTTAGTCTTATTGGACAAGATTGTAATTGTAGAATTTAGTGTTTATAATTTATGTATGTATTTTTTTTATAAATAAAATCAAGAATGTTGTGATATATAATTTAAAACAACCAATAAAGATTAGTTCCAAAAAAAAATGTATAAAAATATTTAAAAACTATCTTAAAACATTTGTAATTAATAAAACCCATAATTATTGAGTAGTCATTGTTTTGGACAAACTTTCGGAATTTGTCTGGTAATTTCAAGTGGGTTATAGGGAAAAAAATGCGTTTTGATAGTTAGAAATCGGTGTGTAAGCATGCGAACAAGGATTCGTTCAACAAACAACAAAGGAATACTCGCAAGAGTTTCTACAAGCTCGAATTGCAACTCCAATCGGTATGCAAGAATGCATGTTATGAGAAACAAATTGTATAGTATCCCAAAATGATAATGTGTTCAAGCCAATAATTGAGATGACGAATGAGTGAAGTCTTCCTGAAAGCTCTCTAACACTGAAATCATGAAGTAGACACCAAAATTGGCAAAAAAAAATGGAAAATATGAAGAAGATAGTGAAAGTTAGGTTAAATCATACCAAGTGAGAGATAGAGAGTGAAATTCTTATAAAAAAAGAGATAGAGAGTGAGATAAAGTGAGAGAAAAATTATGAGTGCATCTTGGAAACATGAAAGATGATTTCAGAATGAGATTGATGTAGATGAATGGAAACTCGACCCATATTTCAAAAGAGAGAAATATATATATCAATTATTCTCTAGCGTAGGTTTTGAAATGTATTTATTATATGTTTTAAAATAAATTTTATTGTATTGAATATATATAAACCCATCAAATATTAGATATACTAAATTATTACTAAAAATTATTTTTGCAAAATACTAAATTTAATTAAAAATTTTGCTATTATCATATAGTTTTTTAACTACATCAACAAATAAATATATAATATATCCCGCGAAGCGTGGAAAACCCACTAGTATTGTTAATAGATAGATCGATACGGGATGTTATGTTTTGGTATCATATACACGTATTTACTTTATATTTATAAAATTTTGCATGCTGAATTACACAATAAATAATATATGAAAATTTCTCCAATGTACAAGTATAGGCTAAAGACTCCTAGTATAAGGCTGTGGAAGGATTTTTTAAAAGGATTTTACGATAAAATTTGGAAAAGGACAATAAACGGAAATATATTAATTGTGTAAAGGTGAATAAAAATATGGTGTAAAGAGAGTGTGAAAGTAGTTTAATAATTCATATATATATATAAGTGGAAGCAGATGATGGAAACTAGCCAGGGGATTCTTACGTGAATATGCTTGGAATTTTGGATCATCCCATGGAATATGCCATTACCAAAGTTGCCTTTTCACAAATATGCACTCATCTGAACTCATCTGATGACATACACTTTATCAGGTTCTTTTCTTTATTAAATACTTAACCAGGTACAATACCTGAGTTTTCAGAAAACGTGTTATCTGAGCTCGATACAAATATTATAGTTAAATTTTTTTATAAATCTAAGTATAAAGTTTACATCTTACTATTTCAGAAATGTAAAATTTAATTGAAAATTTAAAAATAAATGGAAAAATAAAACTAGATATGAAACTTAATATATATATATATAAGCATTATTCTATTAAAAAATCCTTGACACATATTCATATCTCTAACTGTCATGATAATAAAACCATTAAATTTCTTAAATTTTTTACATCCGTGTAAGAAATCCACCTAGTTTGACCCCCCAAAAAAAAAAAAAAAAAGTTGGATTCCCCCTAGTGAATTGATGGGCTCCTGCTCAACTTATACAATAAATGATAGGCCAAATAAGTTGGGCTTCACAAGCCCAAAGTTATTAGCAAAGTTATTAGTAAATTAGAAAGGAAAAACAAAAAACAATAATCTAGTCATGCATATATATACATACTGTCTGTATTGGTGGGGATGGAGGAACACAACTGAATGTGACAGGAGAACACATGCATGATCAAAGTTTTGTCCGATGTTTTGAAATCAAACAAGAGAATGATGCTCCTTTGTCCTCCGCTCCCTACACAGGTTAATGGGTTTGCTATTTATTTAATTTATCCCTTAAGTACTCTTTTTAATGTCATTTGATTCAATAACTTTTTTTAAGTTTAAAGGTAATTTTGTAAGTTCAAAACGGTAATTTTTATAAGTGCATGCATGAATACCAAATATATTTCTATAAAAATATCCTCCTAAATCTCTTGTGTGCAAAATATAGAATTGATCATCATTATTAAGGCCTCAAATGGTAGTAGATTTTAACTAAGTTTTTTTTTTTTTTCTTTCAATCTTTTTTCTTTTTGTTTTGTTTAGTAAACAATTTATAGACGACGTTGGTTTCTATAAAAAAAAAACTACAAACTAACAACTAAATTTAAAAACTCAAAAACTAAAACCAAAACTCTACACAATTAAATCTCTAACCATCCGAGGTTAGTATTTGAATTTATAAATTTGATATACAAAAAATTACATACCAAACATAAAATCCAAGAACTCAAACTCACATAGTCATTAATTATGATAATTTTCCAAACATCTAGTTTTATTCAAGAACTATATACTACAATCGAAACCGCTACCATACTGTATGATATATATATATATAGGTTAGCCAAAAATATGGTAAATGACTCAATGTGGCCAATCATGCAACCACTAATTAGAATTTAGAAGAAGTCATTGACTCATTACGATTGGCCTTAGAGATATTATATTAAGGTCCCCCACTAGCATTAGGCCATAAAACAATATTATCACTAAGCACTTAGGTCATAATCCACATGATAATCTAACGCGCTATATAATTGTAATCTATAGTTATCTAAGTTATCTACCTAAATTTGAATATGATTAGATATTGATGTCTTCATAATTAATATAGTTTAATTCAAACAAGATATATATAAGAATAATATATATGATCTCTCAAAAATGAAATCTATATAGAATATTTGTACTACATTGCAATCCACGAAAAGAGTTCATCAAATTTTAAACCAAGAAATGATTTTGTAATCATTTTACATGCAAAACAAAAACGTTAATGCATCTGTAAAGATTTTATTTTCAACTAATATTAACCATAACAAAAATGGACTGCCACACAAGTTAAACAAATGAATTTTGAAAAGTAAAATTTTGATCCAAATGCGCCAGTCCACGTGGACTTGTAACTTTTTAACGGTCTGCAGGAAACATTCAAACTATTTGGTAGCTTTTCGGGGACTCTTTGAATTAGGGCACACAACATGCAGTACTATCGAGACTAGTCATCAGCATGGTATATTATCAAAAAAATAGTATAAAATAACTTATATGAACAATTTGTACGAAAAAAACCAGAAATTGTAATTACTTGCTGTATCCTTTGTCAAAAATAACCGCGTTGGTAAAACAGTAAATTGTTGATTTTTAAAATCACACAAGGGGTAAAACAGTAAACTTATGATCGGAATCTCGTTTATTGATATTGAATTCGGCGAATACAGAATTTGTTCTTAAAGTCGGTAAAAAGATTTAGGAAACAAAAGAAGTAAAGATCAGCAATCATGAGCTCTCTATCTCTTTTATCTCGCAGGTGAATGTGTCCCTTTGAAGTAGTCGAGACCTCCGTATTTATAAGGTTCCAAGTCGGCTAAAAACGGGATAATTTCATTTTCCTAATTCCACCAGGAAAAGGAAAGTTTTCTGAAATCTCTCTGAGATCGGGAAATATTCCGCAAATCTCGGAGATCGGTTATCAACCATGACGAGTTGGGCTTCGACGAGCTCGTGGGTCGGCAACTACGGTCATGGGACTTCTTCCGAATTCGAACCATCGTTAACCAGGATCGATTGGACTAGTCTCGATTCGAACCGGACTAAACCAGAGAGTGCTAAACTCACTTCCAACCGTAGTCAATAATGAACTTTAATGAACGATAGTTGTTAATATCGTCGATAGAACCCATTTTTTTTGTAATTGCATGAAGAATCCAATGAAAGCCATGACTATACCTAACACTAAATTAATTACCCATGAATAATTATTGGCCCCATAAAAGTAATTATTTGTTAGTCTAGTTATCTAATTATACGTGATGCATACAAATGTGCACATCAATCATGGGGCCAACAAATCTATATCAGATTAATTTTGTAAAACTAATGATTCTAAAGGTTGGTTTACAAAAATATATATATACATCAAGACAAATATTGGTGATTATGGTTTTTCATTATAATAATTTTACAAGTCAAATAAACATATGAAACAAGTTTGGTCGGCATCTAGAGAAGAAATATATGTCCACCTTTTAAGAAGACTTCCCAACCGTCTTAACATTTACACCAAAAAAAAAAAAAAGACCTCCCAACAGTTATATGAATTTCATTTTACATTGTCGTTCTCTAATGAATATCTTTTTTTGTGTGTGTAACTTTCTCTAATGAATAGGCCTTTATTATTAGATTTTTAAAGAGGGTAATTTTTTTTATAGATTCCGGATGTAAATCTTTTTAAAAGTTCCAACATGTTTTATATGTTAAGCTTTCCGTGGTAACTACGTGTATTGTGCACTAGTCACTTTCACGTGTATTGAGAAAATGTTTTTACCAAATCTTCTAACTAATTGTCTTTCTCCAATATGCTAGAAAATTTGTTTGTTAGTATAAGATACAAAAAAATAGAGAAAATATCTTATAGATCTGCGGCATATATCACGTATCTACAATTTAATTAAATAGAACTTCAACTTGCAATTGCTATAAAATTATATACGCTTACATCACTCGCTTAAGAAATTGGATGCATGCATAACACCCCCGGTTGTAGTTTGGTGGTACTTGATAAGAGGCATGTATACATTTGTTCTCTCTTTTGATTCGATTGTTATTGGAAACAAAAAACGTATGTTAGACAAGTTACCTCTTAATTTTAATCCAGATGTTTTATATATATGGTGTGAATCGTGTGATTGTACCCAACGAATTTACATATTCCAAAATTAGTCTCTCGCTAAAATCACCCGAGTTATTACAAAAAATAATGGACGTATTAACATATTTGAAACATGGTCGTATCTGAAAATTAAAGGCACAAAACTGATTTTTTTTTTTCTTTGATTAAAACGCGACAAAACTGATATTTAGAACTCAAATTATAAGAATAAGTTTTGTTAAATGCGTAAGTAAACTTATTTGAATACGAATTTTAAGGGTCAGTTTCTCCAATCCGTATTTTACGTTAAATTAGGGGCATGTATGTACTTCGTTTTCAACGAATTTATTACTTTTGTAATAGTTATAGCCTATACTATAGTACCATGAAAACTTTTGTATTACGAGATTTTATCTTTTCAAGTAGGGTGGTGAGATAATTTATGCTCAAGACAGAGAGAGCATTGTCCTAGCTAGCTAGTACCAAACAATACAAGTTCGACAAATGGCTTTAATCGCAGTTATCAAGATTCTCCAGAAATGAGAAGGTACTGTGTACTTTAAAGGAGTGGAGATCGAGTCATTGGTCCAATTACATTGGCTTTGTCATAGTTAACAGTTTCAAAGCTTTATTTTTATATATAACGGGTATACTTTATTCAATCGGGGAAAAGAATAGAGAGCGTTTGTGAATTTTTGATAAAATGTTGTAATTTGTCGTTAGATGTTCTACATTGCGACTTGGGGGAAACTCATTGTTTCAATAATTGAAGCGTCTGAACACATTGGAATCTTTTTCATTTTCTTCACGTCGTCGTTGTAAGAATTGTGAAAATAGCCTAGGCTATTTTCTTGTAGCATGTTTTCTTGTAATGCCTCCGACATCCTCATATAGATCTGATCTTCGACATTCTCTCACAGTTTCAACCTATATTTATATAATAGTTTTTAAGCGTTCTCAAAATGTCACACATGCATTATATATATTATACGGAGATGATCGGACAATACTACGCACAAAATTAGCCGTATCTTAAAATACTAAAATTTTAAATTTTGTCTTTTAACTTCTCAAACAATATTTAAGGATCCCCATTTCATAATGCAGTATACTCTCGATTTCTAATTCAATGAATATATATTCCGGCCCCTCGTTAAAATATACTTATATTAAATTAATGATTGATAATAAAGAATGTTATTTTGGTCTCGCAAAATAAAAAAATAAAGTAATGGTGGATATTGGAAATAACAACCACGAGAAAGCGACAACATAATGGAATTTTCTTCTAATAAGTGGTAGCCAACCCCACTACTTGCATCGGTGCTGTGTGAAGGGTTTGCTTATTTGATTTGAGATATACTGCACAACTAATCAAGTACTTTGGATGGCTCGGTAGATGACCCGTTTTTTAATCATTTTGATAATATATTGCACCAGTATTTTAAAAAAAAAATCATTTTATATAGATAATTTTCATTGTAAATTGAGATAAATTGTTTAATTTAGTGGAAATGATCGAGGGGCGAGTCCTCTGTTCCCTTGGCTCTGCTGGGCCATATGGTCGGCACGAAATTACTGTCTTTTTGAAAATAGAGAATTCACACCGAGAAAACTCTGATCAAGGCAATTACAGAAGCCAGAGAATGGCAAGACGCTCATTACTCAATCAAACCTTGATCCCTCTGTGCGGTAAATCTCCCTTCCATCCAAAACTCACCCGAGTTGATCATATGTCAATCTGATGCAGCATGGCAAGAAGGATCAAAATTGGCAGGTCTTGGCTGGATTTTTCTGGATTGTAACAGCCTGTAATTGCGTAGGAACACCTCCGCAGAATCTTTTGTGTTATCTCTCCTAATGGCAGAGGCGTTGGCGATTCGAGCTGCGCTATCTCAGGCTTTGGAGATATGATACACTCAATTCTATCTCAAATCGGACGCTCATGATTCATCCGAGCCATTAACTCTCGGGAACAGCTAAAAGAGATCTACGGTTTTCTCTGCGACATACATTCCCTTGCTTATCTTTTTCAATCAATTTCATTTGTCTTTCTTCCTCGTCTCGCCAACTTGTCGGCTGACGCTTTAGCTAAGAGAGTTTTCCGGGAGTACTTTGTCTCTATCTCTTCTGTGTAAGACCTTTTAAGTTTTCTTAATGAAAATGTTGATCAAAAAAAAAAAGTCCATAAGATGTGATAACCTATAAATGGTTATTGGTATTATAATTACAATATTTTAAAAATCTACCTGTAAAATGTTATAAGATTTGATTTTATATGTGCAAATAGTCAATTCTAGGCTATTAGTGTTTCACTCACATAATACCAAAATAAGTCAACGCAATATCACACTGAACCCACGATTATTTTGTAAAAGTTTATAAGAAAAGCGTTGAATCGTGCAGAATAATATGTTTTAAGTTAAATGTGGCCTAGTCCTGTTTCGATAGCCAAGATTACAAGAAATGAGAAAAGATCAGTTGGGGTTATGAAAGCTATATTACAGATTTTAGATGCTGTTTTTTAATTTCATAAGACTTAGGGTGGTTCAATGTTATTTATGTTCTTTAGGTTTTTGAGCGTCTCATATTATATAATTCGTAAGTTGTACACTTGTACGTAGCATGGGAGATTATTAAACTTTTTAATTTTATATTGTTAATTAAGTTTCCCTTTCTTCTCTTTTTGGCTTATAAATTTAGGTGCTTTTTAAAAGGATAATTTAGCTTTTCTGATCACTAATCCCAGCATCGTTAAAAAAATGCACCGAAAAAGATATGTAAAGGTGTTAATCATATATATATATCACATTACAACGACTATCATTAGCAACCTTACCTTACCTTTTTTTTTTTTTTTTTTTTTAATTAGTATTTTATTTCTCTTTTTCCTTTCCAAATGGGACGACGTTTTAATTTGAGAACTAGAAAAGAGCAGAGATACAAGATGGAAAAAACATATAAGAAAGCACGACAACAGAGACAGTAGAATAGTAAGAAATAAGCAAAACAACGCACATGGGCTCAAGGCGCATGATGGTTCAAAAACTAGATGTACCCGAACCAAGTAGAGAGAAAAGAGAGATATGAAGAGGAGCAAGACTGAGTAGCGTGAGGCGGAGCATCAAGACCAACCAATCTCCTTCGCAGAATCGACTGGATCTCACGAATTACTTGAGTCGGAGGTTTAGAAACGGCTCGATGTAACCTTGAGTTCCTCTCCTTCCAAATCTCATAAATTGTAGCTTGTAAAAGGAGTTTACATATGCCATTTAGCTTAGTAGAGGGAGAGGCAGACCTGACCCAAGAGACAATATCGTCATAATCTACTGAAGGATTTAGACTCTGATGCGTGAAGAAAGAAGACCAGATGTGAGCAGAGTATTGGCAATCAAAGAACAAGTGCAAACGCGTTTCCGGAGCAGAGACACACGTCCGGAACAGATAGCCCCCAACTACGAAGTCTATCACGTGTCGGA
This sequence comes from Eutrema heterophyllum, assembly GCA_002933915.1. Taxonomy (NCBI): domain Eukaryota; kingdom Viridiplantae; phylum Streptophyta; class Magnoliopsida; order Brassicales; family Brassicaceae; genus Eutrema; species Eutrema heterophyllum. The sequence continues at coordinate 1,066,680 of PKMM01013437.1, read as the reverse complement.
AGGCGGTCTCTAGCCACAACCCAATGGATAAAGGAGTGCTTTGGAACTATTTGTGAAAACCAAACAGATTTCTCCCAATGAACAGCTTGACCCACTGGATTCAAAGTATCCCAAGTCTTAGAAGCTGAGAAGATACATGGAACTCCAAGCAAAGAATTACGCCATTCGAATTCATCATCCACCTCCACAAGGTTTGGAGCTGATGGAAGAGCAACCTTAAGCAGCACTGTGATATGATGTCTTCCTCGAGGGAGAGACCAAGAACCATTTGTAACAACTTGAGAAACCGTTGAGAGTCGATGAATGCCTGTTACCCTTGGACCATTTGCACCGGTGAGGTCAATAAGAGGTCCAAGATCCATCCAGTCATCAAGCCATAACCGAGCAACTGAACCCGAGCCAATATTACAACACAAGAATGGCCTTGCAAGAGGCCGAAGTTTGAGTAGCCTTTTCCAAATCCAACTACCTCTCGAGTCAGCATTATGATCCCAAAAATATCTATCTCCCATGAGGACCTTATGCACCAAAGAAACCCAAAGAGAACCACTCCTTGTGAAAATCAACCAAATGAGTTTGAGACCGAAGACCTTATTCCAAGCCTCAAGTTTCTTCAGTTCTAACCCACCCAATTCTTTCGGAGTGCAAACAGAATCCCACGCCACTTTGGCACCATGCGCTGAATTTGGAGCACCCGACCAAAGAAAGCAGTTACAAATTTTCTCAATCTTCACAAGACAACTCTTTGGTAACGGGAACACTGCAGCCCAGAATTAACAATACCAACTAGCACTGATTTGATTAATTGTAACCTGCCTACAAAAGACAAATGCCTAACAATCCAAGAGGAGATCCTACGCTGCACCTTCTCAATTAAAGGCTGATAATCGGATGACTTCATCTTGCTAGGAAGTAAGGGAAGCCCCAAATAATGAACTGGGAGAGAGCCAGCCGCTACACCTGCCCTCGCAGCCAGTGAACTTGTAACTTGGACATTATTACCATCCAAAAATAAATAAGACTTCCTCAGATTTGTCGCAAGACCAGAAGCAACATAAAACTTCCTTAGCACCTCCATTATTCCTACCAAGGATCTCTCTGAACCATCAAAGAACAAGAGAGCATCATCATCGAAGCTTAAGTGGGTGACTAGAGGATCCAAGCAAAGAGGATGAGGAGTGATCTGATTTTCAGCCGCCGCCTTGTCCAGATCTTTAGACAGGATGTCTATGGCCAAGTCAAAGAGGGAGGAAGAGATTGGGTCACCCTGCCTTAGACTCTTATTCCCTTCAAAGAACCCAACCAGCTCCTCATTGAATAGAATAGAAAAGGTAGGAGTGGTAATACATTACTTAATCCAGCCAATAAAAACAGGAGGTAACTCAAAAGCCTTGAGAATGTTGAGGACAAACTCCCACTCAACACTATCATACGCTTTAGTGAGATCGACTTGAAGACATCCTCTAGTTATATCACATGGTTTTTGAAACTTATAAACTAGCTCAGATGCCAAGAGCACATTCTCACACAATAACCTTTCTTTAATAAACCCCACTTGATTCCCTTGAACAGCATTTCCCAAGAAGAGCTTCAACTTGGAGGAGAGAATTCTTGAGATAACCTTGTAAATTGTTGAGCAACAGGAAACATGCTTGAAATCAACAAGTCTTTCCGCTCCCACCTTTTTCGGGATTAACGCAATGGCTATTGCATTAACCTGTCGCAACATCTTTAATGAAACAAAGAACTCTTGAACTGCCTGAATCAGATCCAACCCCACCAAATCCCACGATGCGGTAAAGAACTCAGCCGTGAACCAATCAGGGCATGGGGCTTTGTTCTTAGGTAGGGAGAAAACCACATCTTTGATCTCCTCCGCCAAAGGAGTAGCAGAAAGTAACTCATATAGACCAGCTCTTCAACGAAAAGAATGAACACATTGGATGTGAGCCACTGAGTATGGTTGGATTGCCTGATTTGAACAACCCAACAAGTTGAAGTAAAACTGCTCCACCAAAACCTTCATCTGATTTTTATCAGAGACCTTAGTATTATTATCAGTCCTTAGGTGATGGATGATATTCCATAACAAATGAGCCTTAACAGATTTGTGGAAGAACCGGGTATTGGAATCACCTACATCCAACCATCTAATCCCAGATTTCTGCTTTAGAAAAGATTCTTCAGCCGCTGCTCAAAAGTTCCAAGAATTACGAGCTGCCAACTCTTCTTCAAACAGTTTCTGACTTGGAGAATAAAGGACCTGATTTTGTAGAAGCTCTAGTTTTTCAAACGCCTACTTAACCCTGGACTGAACATCACTGAAACAACGATGGTTTAGAGCTTGACAACAGAATTTAGCATCTCTCAATCTCCTATATAAGATCTCCATTGGCTGTTCTGGAAAAGAAGAATCATTCCACGCCTCCTCTAACAAAACTTTATAATCTGGGTGAGAAGTAATAAAGGTGAAAAACCTGAAAGGTGTTTTCCTCCTCTCAACAACGCTAGATAGACTCACCAAGCAAGGTGAATGATCAAATGGTCCAGGAGCATCAAAAACAGCTGAAGATTGAGGAAAGGTATCCAACCAAACTTCGTTGCAAAGCGCTCGATCTAGCTTTCTTGCAATCAGATTCAAAGGCTGGCGATTAGTCCAAGTGAAGTAGCACCCTCTACTGGCCAAGTCAAAGAGCCTACTAGAGTTAAGACAATCCTCGAACTCCTCCATACCCTGTCGAGAAACCAAGAAAGGGAACAGAGAGTACCTCTCCTCCAAAGAGAGGACCTGATTGAAATCACCAACAATGATCCAAGGAGATTGGGAGATTAAAGTTGATCCTGCAAACTGCGATAGAGAAGTCCATAATGACCTTCTTTCAACTTCCAAGTTCCTTGCATACACAAAACCCACAGTAAAAGACCGATTTGTAGCACGATTCATCACTCCACACAAAACTAGCTGGTCCGTCTTCGAATAAGTTACCACTGACAACGCCGGGTTCCACACAACTACTATTCTGCCATTGATTGCCACTGCCGAGTGATTAGAGTCATAACTTCAACCTGGTAGAAATCTATTTATTACCTCCAACATTTTATTTTCCCTTATACCAGTTTCCAAAAAATACCAACTAATGGACTATTAGCGGTTATCCACCGAGAAACAGTCTTTTGCTTACTATGGCCATTTAGGCCCCTTACATTCCAACAAAAAATCATCGGGGCTACAAAAAAGGGGAAACCAGTAGGCTAAGCAACCACAGAGGAAGCCTTACGCGCTGGCAATTGGCCTCCCACTGGTGCTGAGATCTGAACATCTTCCGAAACAGAAACATTAGTAAAAACCAGAGGAGAAGAATCCCCAGCTTCCCGCCGACCCATCAACCTCAACCTTCTTCTAGCCTTCTTCCGATCTTTCGCAGACAATGAAGGATCAAGAGGAGGGGAGATTGAGCAGAGCTCCTAAGACGCTCCTGAGAAATACGAATACAATCCTCCTCTTCATGAAATTTGGAGGAGCTTAAAGAACCAGCCATTGAAGTATCAATATGCTCTGTATGAGAAGGAGAAACTGGTTTTGAGCGGAAGACCACTACATCCTTACTTCCCACAGAGCTGTCTGAACCCTTAGATTCAGCAGGAAACCGAGAAAGAGCAATGACCTGCTTGCCAAAAACCCACATCTAACACCCACTTCCTGGTATCTTCCGAAGGAATGTAAATCAAGTAAGTTCGAGCAGAGTATTGGGGTTACATTTTTTTTTTTGGGTTACATTTACTTTTTTTTCTCTCTCATATTTGTTATTGTTTTCGTCCAGTTATATATATATGCCAATGTTTGGTCGAAGTAACCAATATATGACCATAACATCATTAACTTAAAGTCTGAATCTTTCATCAATTTATAGGTATGATTGACGTGCAAATTATACTGGCTTGACTCCTGAGAGCATCTCCATCGCTGTATTATAGGAGGGTTTTAAAGCAATATTAGCTATTTAAATAAAGATAAAAGAAAAGATTTGATTAAATCCAACTCTTATAAGGAAACTTTTGCCATGGTTTAAAACCTGCCAGGTGTTGTGTCCACGTTTATTCACTAAAACACAAAAAGAAAAAATTAAAAAAAAAAAACATTTGTTTCGTTTTTTTTCTCTCTCTCTCACGTTTTCTCTCCACCGATACAAACGAGGCGATCCGGTCGATCTCTGATTCCGGCCGCCGATTCCTGAATCGATTCCGGCGATCGTCTCCGGTCGATCTCTGATCGTTCTCCCCGTCGCTCACTTTTCCTATCTTCCTATCTCCATCGTGATTTCTCTGTCTCTCGATCTCTATATCTCTGTCTTTCTTTTTTGTCGATTGGAATCCACGATTTTGTACACCGGCGACGGTTGAGGATCTCCTGGGCGCTCGGTTCTTCTACGGTTGAGGTTCAAAGCTAAGAATCCCTCTTCTCTCATCTCTTACTTAGACTTCGTTTCGAGATAAGGTCTCTGTTTTTCTTGAATCTAGTGTTTGATCTTTGCTGAATCTAGATTTGCTTTTGCTTCTTTCGCTTAGTTGCTTTAACTTTAAAGAGCATCGATTGTCTGTTTGAAATTGTAAAACTTGAGTAGCTATTTGAGTTCCGATTTATTTTTCTCTTTAGATGTATTGGTAGCTAATATGTTGCTTGTTCATTATTTCTCATTACCACAGCTTTTGTCATTGACTCGTGTCTTTTGTGTTTGTTTCTCAACTGCATAATTGGTTGATTAAATCAATTTGATTATTTGGTTTTCTGGTTGTTCGACATTTATCTTTAGTGAAATAGTTCACAAAACTGTCTCTATGAACCTATCACATTGGTTTTAAGAATTTTACATTTGTCTTGAATGCAGATATTAAGTGATGTGAAATTGCTTTTGCTTTCATTGCTTCGTTGCTTTATCATTGATAAGATGTGTGTTAGTTGTTAGGTGAGTTATAATTATTTGCAAACTTTTGTCTTCTCAAAATTGTTACAGTTTCTGGTTATGCGAAATGATGTGAATCATTGCTTAGTTAGGGTTTCTTTATCTCTCAAAAGTAAATGGATGTATTGTATTGTTTGGTTTTCGTAGCTAACTAGAAGTTTATGTCACTTTGAAAAGTCATTCTTAATGGTTCTCTATTTAATGTGATTAGATTAGTGTGGTTGTAGGTCATTGATGAGTTGTGTTAAACACAAACCCAAATACCTTGTATGTTCTCTTTGTTTCTCGTTTTCTTCTTTGAGCTCTTCGTAAACACAAACCCAAATACCTTGTTCTCTTTGTTCCTCGTTTTCTTCTTCCATTCTCGAAGTATTTTCTTTCCCGTTTCCGGAAATGGATTCCCCGAACCCATTTACTTCCAGAACCAGCTACCTTGATCTGTTAACAAGGCAGGAGAATAGCTCCTTCTCCCAAGGCGTAGATTTAGGATCAGCCGAAGTCCCTTTTTCTTCTCAATCGCCTGATGCTCCGGTGCTAGAGGAACAAACACCTACACCTACGGAGCGTAGAGGAAGAAGAAGATGGAGTTCAACAGAAGACAATGTCCTCATCAGTGCGTGGCTTAACACCAGCAAGGATGCAATTGTTGGGAATCAGCAGAAAGCCGGCACGTTTTGGAAACGTATCACTGTCTACTACAACTCAAGTCCTAAGGTGGCTGGACTTCCGTTTAGAGATCAATCCATCTTGAAGCAGAGGTGGCAGAGGATAAACGACTTGGTTGGCAAGTTTGTTGGTGCCTACGAGGCTGCCAAAACTCAGACAACCAGTGGCCAAAACGAAAATGACACTCTCAAGCTGGCTCACCAGATCTTTGAAAACGATCAAAAGAGCGGCTTCGTCATGGAGCATGCTTGGAAAGAGCTCCGTAATGACCAGAAATGGCGTGCTTCGTTCAATACCAAACCCGGTGGAAGCTCAAAGAGAAGAAAGGGTGATGGAAGCTCGCCAATAGTTTTAGAGGATGTGGATGAAGCCATGGCTCGGCCTATAGGAGTGAAAGCAGCAAAAGCGAAAGCTAAGAAGGGCACAAGGGAAAGTGATCCCATTTCAGCTGAGAAATATGAGACCATGTCGGCTGATAGGAAACAAGACTTAGCCTTGAGGGAAAGGATGTCGAAGCATGCAATTCTAGATAGTCTTCTAGCTAAAAAGGAACCACTTACTGAGAAAGAGATTGCTCTCAAGGACAAGCTAATCGATTACATGATGTTAGATTAGCTTTTATGTGTTTTCTAGGATCTAAATGCTATGAATTTCGGCTTTATTAAGTTAGGTTTCTGATTTAGAAAACCATCATTTTCCCTTTGTAATTTGTCTTTCTTTTTTCGGATAATATTAGGTTTCTGATTTTCATGTGTTTTGTACCCTCTAATGATATAAACATATTAACTCTGCTTTTACCATAAACAAACCAAAGCATTGAACGTCCTTTATCTCCTTTTAATTCTGCAGTAACAGAAATGACTAACATCATACTTGTTTGGTTTGTTTCTTGTTTGATTTCTATTTTACAAGTGATTAACATCATATTTGTTTCATGTTCAACGAGGTACACATGTTCAAGGAGATACACATGAACATGGACTTGGAAGGAAGGCAGCCACGTCTCTCAGGTTTGTTGCTTGTTCTTGATCTCCGATTTTATTGATTTGTTATTGATTTCCGGAATCAATGTTTATACTTGCTGTTATTACATTACATTGCTGAAGTTGATACTTAACGTGGTTTTGTCTTACGATTAGATCTCCTTAATGTTTATACTTAACGCTGTTATTACATTACATTGCTTTATGACTTATTTAATAATCTCTGTTTTAAACTGCAAGGTATCAGACAAGTTAATCTAGTGGGCTGATGGAACGTGAGTAAAGAGACAAAGCTTACTCACGTGAAGGCAGGAGACAAATGCATCAGACAAAGCTGTTACTCACGGGAAGGCTGAAGGAGGAGACAAAGGCCAAGGACAAAGCTTCACGTGTTTTATTTTCTTATTTACTCTGTTTGCTCACATGAGTTTTCTGCTGTTATTGTTTTTGTTTTCTTGCATTGAAAAGTTCTATATATTGAAGTATTCTTTGATCATTAAAACCAACGAGAACAACATAAAATTTCTCTTCTCTTGTTCCTTGTTCACATTTCTCTTCTCTTGTTCTTGTTCTCTCTCTTCATCCTTGTTCATGCAAAACCAAAACAACAAAAACTTCTACTCTCTTTTCTGAAATCCAAACTACTTTTTTTAAAAAACCCAAGTTTCTACTAAACACCAACTTTATGGGTTCTTCTTCTAATCATCATTTCTCTATTCATGATCACCGTGACCCTTATGACCAAGAATCTGACCAAGCATGGGATCAAATCTTTGAG
>PKMM01013437.1:963976-1058344 GCA_002933915.1 Eutrema heterophyllum | reverse complement strand
ATATATATATATATATATATATAGAGAGAGAGAGAGAGACTAAACCGTAAAAAGAGTATAACTATAGAAGAAATTCTAGATTTTGTAGGCATTTAATGCCGATTATTTTTCTTGTAATGAGAATAGTTCTTGTTTGCTCTTTGACGTTTTTAACAAGTATTTCTTTCTTTCCGAAAAGTAGAGTGTCCGTTTGATTATTAGATCATCTAGATGAGAAATAAGTAAATAACCATTATAAATTCCAGAATTAATCTGATATATCGTTTCTCTGTTAAATCTTAGAATTCTGAAATTCAGACTTGTACATCCCCTCGACTCGAGGAGTAAAATCTTTAAAATCAACAACCTCTTATTTCTTTCAAACTCAATTATTTTTGTTCAACTTTTTTTCTTTTCTTTTTCAAACTCAACTGGTAAGCAGAGGTTGACTTTAAAATATTGGATTGCACGTGGATAAGTGTAAGAAAAACACAATGTTCCCCTTCACCGGCCAAGCAGGTCAACATCTCTACCTTCTAAAACACATATATATATATATATATATTTTAATATTAAATTGATACAATAAACAAATATTTGTTAATAAAAAAATACCATAGACCACAATGAAAAGATCTGAGAATTGATCCCAATTATTAAATCTCGATTGCTTTATTATCTCAACTTTTCTAAGAGATTATATAACCACAGTTGCAATTCAAGACATTAATGCGAGGGGCTAAATTGTAAGAATTTAATTTTAAGTGGGTTAGATAAGAAAATATCTAAAAAGTTGAGAATGTGAGGACATGCGAAGGTTAATATCGTCTTTTGGATGTAAAGTAGTAGCTTGATTTTTTATGGAAAATTGGAAAAAGAGTTTCTGAAATAAGAAGCTGTTATTGTGGCGCTTACTGCTTTAGCTTCGGGATTTGGTCCGATCGTCTCGTTTAGAAAGATTGACCAAAAAGCCACAGAAGCTGAGAAGAAGACGAAAAAGAAAGAAAGGAGGAGCTTTTGAGTCTTGCCCCCTACGGTTTGTGCAACTCTTACTTTGGTGGTCTCGATTTGGTTTTCGGATCCGGTTTCATTTTTGTTTGTTTGAATTCGGGCATTTCTCGGGTTTTGCTTGTTGTTTGTTTTTCTGTATTTTGGGTTCTCTCTTTAGATTGAAGTCTTTAAACCGGGATTTTCGATTTCGTTTGCTTTCATTTTATCTTTGATGAAGATTGAAGATTGAAATGGAGTTGCTTTGGTGATACTGATAATCCAAAGTTTTAATTTTTTGTTTCCAAGATGGCTATATTGGGTTTGAAGAGAGGAGTTTCATTTTGAACTTTTATGAGTAGAGATTTCAAATTTAGATTGAAATTTTGAAAGTTGTGATGAACATTTTGGATTCCTTTGATCAATTCCTAAAAAGTAGGATTCTTTCTAGCTTTTGGTTCGGTAAGTTTGGCCTACTCCGGCTTTAATTGGAGACGTGAGAGTAATCTCTTCTTTAACGAGAAATTCAAAAAAAAAATATAAAAAAAAAATCGATAATTTGATATAAAAGTTTAGATTTTTTTTTTGTAAAAAATGGTTGTATTCTTCCTTAAAAGGCATTATTTTTGAGAAAGAAAAGGGGTTTTTGTTTGCTCCTCTCATTCTCTGCCTCTCTGTGTGAAATTGATGAGTTCTTGTTCTTTCAAGTGGGACCAAGAATCAGATGCGTGTCTTAATTTTCTTATTTGATAGAGATTTGAGGAAGTCTTTGCTTTTGTGACCATATTACTATATTTACATGTTTCCTCATTGGTTTTTAGATTGTTGTATTCATCAAAAGTTAGTTAGTATTCTTTTCTTCTGATTCTGCTTCTAGATTCACATATCGTGACTTGGAACCTGATTCTTGCATCTGCTTCTTCATTGACGGAGTGCACATTTTATATGCCAGTTTACTGGAGTAGCCTTATGTTTTGTGGAAAGAGTATTCTCCTTGAAGCTGTGACGCCTTTTGCTCTGCGGTTTGTCTGAACGTTTGTGCTTTAGCTTCTTTGGAGATTTACATGTCTGCCCCTGTAGTGGGAGGACCAGTTGCTTGTGCAGAAAGAACAAAATCTGTTGATGCACTTACTAAGAAAGAGATCCTATCGGCGCTAACCAATGGAGAAATTTCCGAAACCTCTGAGGATGCTAGGTTCAGAGTTAGGGAGCTGTTGCTCCCCAATGGCGAATCCTACGGTGGTTCTTTGCTTGGGAATGTCCCCGAGGGCTCAGGGAAGTACGTGTGGTCAGATGGGTGTGTTTACGATGGAGAATGGAGGCGTGGGATGAGGCATGGAAAAGGAAAGATGAGATGGGCCTCCGGGGCATGGTATGACGGTGAATTCTCAGGCGGTTATATGCACGGTACAGGGACTTATACGGATGCTAACAACTTAACGTATAAAGGAAGATGGCGGCTTAATCTGAAACACGGTCTCGGATATCAGGTTTATCCAAATGAAGATGCCTTTGAAGGTTCTTGGATTCAGGGGTTGGGAGAAGGGCCAGGGAAGTATACTTGGGCTAATGGAAATGTCTATCTCGGGGATATGAAAGGCGGGAAAATGTCGGGAAAGGGTACACTGACTTGGATTACCGGGGACTCCTACGAAGGAAGTTGGTTGAATGGAATGATGCATGGTCTTGGTGTATATACATGGAGCGATGGCGGTTGCTATGTTGGGACATGGACACGGGGTTTGAAAGATGGTAAAGGCTCGTTTTATTCAGCGGGAACTAGAGTTCCCGTTGTGCAAGAGTTTTACTTAAACGCTCTTAGAAAAAGAGGCGTTTTACCGGATTTGAGAAGACAGAACCAAGTTGCTTCTTCGGTTAATATGGAAAACCTTAGAGTTGGTGTGAACCGTAATAAACTCTCGAAAGGGAGCTTGATAAACTTAGAGCAATCTCGAAACGGAAGGGTTTCTTTAGAAAGACGTTGGAGTCTTGAAGTATCTATTGAGAAAGTGATTGGACATGATTACTCTGATTTATCCGAGGCAGCTTTAGATAGTGGAAGCAGTGTGCAGTATAAAGCAAATGTACCGATCTTGGAGCGGGAATATATGCAAGGTGTTCTGATTAGTGAGCTCGTGGTAAACAACGGGTTTTCACGCACATCAAGAAGAGCAAAAAGGAAACAGAAAAGGCTTGTTAAAGAAGCTAAGAAGCCCGGAGAAGTTGTTATCAAAGGTCACCGAAGTTATGATTTGATGCTCAGTTTGCAGCTTGGAATCAGGTATGCTTGCTCCTTATAATTCTGTGTCCTGTGAGAGTGCTTAGCTCTAGATTCATCACCGTGTATCGTGTCACTGAACTAGTTCAAACATTAGATACACAGTGGGGAAAATTACGCCCATACAAAGGCGAGAAGTACGGACAGCAGACTTTGGACCTCGTGCTAGTTTTTGGATGAATTTTCCTCGAGCTGGCTCCACGATGACTCCTCCTCACCACTCTGAAGATTTTAAATGGAAGGACTATTGCCCAATGGTATTCAGGTTAGTGTTCATGGAATTTATTATCTTTACTCAAAAGCTTTGCGCATACAGTTTTTCTTATAATAGTTGTCTCCATTGTGTTTACATTCATTCTAAACCTTGTAGGAACCTGAGGGAGATGTTCAAGATCGATGCAGCTGATTATATGATGTCCATTTGTGGAAATGATACCTTAAGGGAACTTTCTTCTCCAGGGAAGAGCGGGAGCGTCTTCTTTCTGTCTCAGGATGATCGGTTCATGATTAAAACACTCAGGAAATCTGAAGTCAAGGTTTGTGACCACTTATGCATCCACCATCTCTGTTCCACATCATATTCCTAGCTTTCTCCATTTCTTAATTTTGAACTAGCTGTTGTGTAGACTCTTTGTTCTGCTGGCCAGATCTTGTGTGTAATCTATGGAAATCGAGTGTAATAAAATCTTCATGTGTAGGTTCTTCTGAGGATGCTTCCAGATTACCATCATCATGTGAAGACGTATGAGAACACCCTCATTACCAAATTCTTTGGCCTTCACAGAATCAAACCATCAAGTGGTCAAAAGGTCCTGATGCAATGAGTCATATGCCTTTATGATTCTGATTTTGATTTGTACTATCATTAGTTTTGAGATTGCAACATTTGGAAATCCAAATCAATATTAATACTAACTTTAAAAATCTCTCTGGCATCGCAGTTCCGCTTTGTGGTGATGGGTAACATGTTCTTTACAGATCTAAGAATTCATCGGAGATTTGACCTTAAAGGTTCGTCATTGGGACGCTCTGCAGACAAAGTCGAGATAGACGAGAACACGATACTTAAAGATTTGGATCTGAACTACCACTTCTTCTTGGAACCTTCTTGGCGGGAAGGTTTACTAAGGTATTGCTCTCTCCAAGATCAATTTGTAAGATATATACATTTGGCAATTCATGTTTTAAAGTTTCGTCCCTGGTGGTGTAACCAGGCAACTAGAGATCGATAGCAAGTTCTTGGAAGACCAGAACATAATGGATTACAGCCTTTTGCTCGGTGTGCATCATCGAGCTCCAGAGCACTTAAGGTCCCAATTGGTCCGTTCTCGAAGTATAACAGCTGAGGCGTTAGAAAGTGTAGCTGAAGATGGTGAGATTCTTTTTCTCATCGCCTCTAGAATGATTCATACACATTTGATATGCTTATTATCATAGAATCTTCTAATGATAACGAAACAGATACAATCGAGGACGACATGTTGTCTTACCACCAAGGATTGGTTCTTGTTCCTGGGGGAAGTGACAATATTGTAACTGGCCCTCACATCAGAGGCAGCAGATTACGGGCATCCGCTGCTGGCGATGAAGAAGTCGATCTCCTTCTTCCTGGAACAGCCAGGTAACTAGCTCAACTCATTGGCAAATGAGACACTAATTAAGCTTTATCTTAACATAGGAGGATCAATGATGCTCAATGTCATATAGAAACTAGCGCCAAAACACTCAAGCTGTGTTAAAAATACAAACTAAAAGCATTTCTAAGCTTATGCGCTTGTAGTAGAATTGCAGTCACACTTCTAGCTTGTTCCTGATGAGTATTGTTTAGAATTCATCAATTTCAAAAGATCTCCGGGGGAAATTAGGATTCAGTTTTGGTATATTAGAAAACCTAAGTCTCAGAAACAAATGATGATGACAAAGAAATGGAATACATGTGATCCAGACAACATGCAACTGATGTATGCGGTTTTTTTCACTCCCCGTCCCGGGTTTCGGTTATAAACTTGGTCTGGTTCTTGAACCGGTTTTTGAGAAAAACTCCATAAATGCAGGTTGCAGATACAGCAAGGAGTGAACATGCCGGCAAGAGCAGAGCTGATACCGGGAAGAGAAGAGAAAGATAAGCAGATTTTACACGAATGCTGCGACGTCGTGCTCTACCTTGGCATTATAGACATCTTACAAGAGTACAACATGACCAAGAAGATCGAGCACGCTTACAAATCTCTTCATTTTGATTCTCTTTCGATCTCAGCCGTTGATCCTACTTTCTACTCCCAACGTTTTCTTGACTTCATCAAGAAGGTGTTTCCCCAGAACAGCTCATAGAGAAAGGGACAGAGAAAAGAGTACAGTTATGTTTTGTTTTGTAGAGGAAAGTGCAAAAAAAAAATTGTTGTAAGTATTCTGTAAACAGACCTTGAGAGCTTCAGTAAGGAAACAATTTTCTTTTTCTCAATCGCTGCAACCGCAAAACGTAATCGCAACCGTAACCGCACTTCTTGATTGCATGGGATATTTGGCTTCATTATCAAACTCAAGAAACCGGAATCAAGGCAGAAAAAGACACGTGGACACAAGACGGACTTCGGAAGAAAAATTGAAACAGAAACAGAGATACGTGTCGTGAAGCGAAATGTCGGAGAGAGAGAGAGAAGCAAAGAAATTGACGTTTTAAGTGTATATTGTTCAATTTTTCACAGACGTTTTGCATTTTTTTTTGTTTTGCTCTTTAAAGAATAAAGTTTTTTCCTTTCTTAATTTGTATGAATAATAGATTTCTCTTCACAGGAAAAGTATTCTCCTTTTCGATTCATTCTTAAGAAGAGTGGAGAGAGACAGAGAGATGTTAATATAAACAAGAAGCATCTCCATTACTATACATTGAAAGAAGTCAAAATTTCGTTTTTTTGTTTGTTTGTTGAAGTAGGGTTTGGTCTAATTTGATTTGATCTCTCCTGGGTTTTGTCGTTTGGGGTCTTTTGTTATTTTTCTACAGTATTGAATCGACAAAAGATAAAGAAGAGTTTTAAGAGTGAGATTGTAGAAAATGGGATCTTCTTCTGGGCAAAGTGGATACGATCTTTCTTTCAAGATCTTATTGATTGGAGATTCTGGTGTTGGTAAAAGTAGCTTGCTTCTCAGCTTCATTTCCAGCTCTGTCGAAGATCTTGCTCCCACCATCGGTATTTTCTTATTTTTCTGTTTGATTCCCAGGAAAATGAGCTGAGAAAATATCGTTTTCTTGCTGGGATATTTTTTTTGTCCGAGAATGGTACTTAGCTAAATCAGTCTCAGAGCTAGAATCTTGACTGGTTAAACTTCAAATGAAGATAACTCATATTTCTTTGTCGGCATACTTTCCTGTTGATTTTGTGTTTGAAGAGAGTAAAACATCATTTGCTTGTTGGGATTTTTGCCTTAAAACACACTAGCTTACAGTTTCTGAGCTAAGAGTCTTGTCTGGTCAAAATTCAAATGAAGTCAACTGAAATTGAGACTTGAAGCTTTCATTTTTGATTTTCGGCTTGTTTCCCCGGAAAATGAACTGAGAAAAGATCTTTTCTTGTTGTGACTTTTTCTGATATACTACAAATTGAGACTTCAAGCTGTGTCATTTCTTTAGGCTTAGTAGTTTCCATTAGTGGAAGCTCATGAATCTCTCAAAGCTTATATTGGCACTGTTAATTCACATTTGACCAGATTTTTTGTGTGTGTGGTTTTGACTTTGTGTCTGTTTCTGTAAGAGTCTCATAGCAAATTTGTGCTTGAAGATCAGATCTGTCTGAGGAAATTCGTAAAACCGAACAGTGCTTGCTTTCCTTGTTTCCTCTGCACTGGCATTGTTTTAATTTGCCTGGTCTGATCGGTATAACATTGTAGGTGTTGATTTTAAGATCAAACAGCTGAAAGTAAGAGGGAAAAGAGTAAAACTTACAATCTGGGACACAGGTAAGCTAATTCCTATAAAAAACCGTGAGAGTAATTCGAGATATTGGAAAGTGTAGTTAGTTACCACAATATTCATGGTCGATGTGATTTCTTGGCTTGTTGTTGTGTAGCTGGACAAGAAAAGTTCAGAACATTGACGAGTTCTTATTTCAGAGGCTCCCAAGGAATCATTCTCGGTAATGATATGATCATAGAATCGTTGGTAGGTGTTTTGGTAAAAACTTCCTAAAACTTTATCCGGGTTTTCTTTGTGATGATGCAGTTTATGATGTGACAAAAAGAGAGACATTTCTTAACTTAGCAGATGTTTGGGCTAAAGAGATTGAGCTCTACTCGACTAACCATGACTGCATTAAGATGCTTGTTGGCAACAAAGTCGATAGAGTGAGTAGCAATCGAAACACTTACTTGTAATCAAATCAACTTGAACTCGGTTTCGCTGATAGTTGTCGTTACAGGAATCTGAGAGGAGGGTTAGCCGAGAAGAAGGAATGGCTCTAGCGAAAGAACTCAAGTGTTTGTTTCATGAATGTAGCGCAAGAACCCGAGAAAACGTTAAGCAATGCTTTGAAGAGCTTGCTTTGAAGGTAAGAGAGAATCTTGATGATCCCTTTTCACTTTCATAGTGGTCGAAAATGAAGAAAGTGAATAATGGGAGAGGTGTAAACTGAAACAGATAATGGAGGTACCTAGTCTTTTGGAAGAAGGATCAAGCTCTGTGAAGAGAAAACCGGATTACCGAACTCATCAAAGTCGGTGTTGCTCGTGAGCTGATTGGTTTGCCTTTTCCAATCGGAAGTAGCCTCCTTTGTGTGTAAATTTCTCAAGAAGATGAAGCTTGGCTTCTCTGTAAATTTTTCAATTCCTTGGTTCTTTCTTCTTCTTGCCTCGACTGAGATTGTGTTATAAGTTAATAACCTCACCATCCAGAAAAAAAAGACCCCTCGTATTCTCATCTTGTGTTTACTTTTGGTCTCAAACTTTGGATTTAATCAGAAAATACACTCAAGTGAAAGAAGAAATCAGAAAATACACTCAAGTGAAAGAAGAAATCTCTTATTTCGAACGTTTGAAACCGTAGATTACACACTACAACACCTGCATTGCATTAATTCAAGGTCTTTGAACACTTAAAAATTGTCTACCATTTCCAGTGTTTGGACATGGAGATAGCAAAATAGACATAAGATCACATCCCATCAACGAAGTCTCTCTCCTACTCGTTCTAAGTAACAATAACAATAAGAACTTAGGACGATCTCTGAAGGATGCGAAGAAGATTAAAGACGATAAGAGATTAGAAAGCGGTCCATGGAACTACTAAACATAACTGCAGCAAGCTGATTTCTCAGTTGTAGAAGACGATGAGGCTTTGTTAGCATCTTGTTTAGTGATCTTGATCCCTTGGGGCTGCAAAGCAATAAAGACAGTAGACATTTCCTCAGCAATCTATATAGTTAGTTTCAATCCAAGCATAGAGTAAGTAGAAGATTCCATGTGCTTCTTTACCTCAGCTTTTGTATCACTTTCTGTGAGTCTTTGTTTAATGTCTTCCGCGATAGATTGGAAAACCTGCTCGACATTCTGGTTTGTTTTTGCACTCTGCAACAGTTTCCAAACACATCGGTTTAAGAAAATGAAATCTTTAAACGAAAAAATGAACGAGGAGACAAAAATGTTTATATATTTTTCAGCTCACAGTCTCAAAGAATTTGATTCCATACTCATCAGCCAGAGCTTGTCCCCTTGATGTTGGGACGGCCTGTAGAAGAAGATGCAGCATTAGCATACTAAGAAATGTAAGCAAACATGGTCAAATTGTGAACAGAGTACACAGAAAAAAAAAAAGTTACCCTTTTGCTTTCGTCCATATCGGCTTTGTTACCAACCAATATTTTGTTGACACTATCTGAAGCATGTTGCTCAATGTTCTTCATCCAGTTCCTAATGTCTGTAGAAACAATTTGTGTTAGTTCCCACAAGTGTCTTTCAATATTGTCCCTCACAAAAAGAAAAGCCAGAGACATACTGTTGAAGGATGACTCATCTGTTACATCATAGACGAGTAATATACCCATTGCTCCTCTGTAATATGCTGCAAATAAAAAATGGACCAAAGAGTTTCAAAGAATGGCATCTGAACGTTAGCAACAAGTAAAAAGTAAATCCATGACTTTTTTCATCCTCTAAAAGTACGGCATTTCCTGGAATGTTGAGTAATTATCTACAGAGAAATGAACAGATTCATACAAATTATCGAGTAGCTTTCAGTTCACTTCGGGCGTAAATTAGTTAAATCCAAAGCATAAACCACTCCTACCTGTAGTTATAGTTCTAAAACGTTCTTGTCCAGCGGTGTCCCATATCTGCAATTTGATACGCTTCCCATCAAGTTCGACTGTTCTTATCTTGAAATCGATTCTGGAGAAGGAAAAAAAAGGAATTTAGATAAAGGTTTTCAACAATCTTCAAGACGAAACACAAGAAAACAGCCAAATGAAGAAAGACATACCCAATGGTAGTAATGAAACTTGTGGTGAAAGTATCATCCGAGAAACGCAGTAACAAGCAACTTTTTCCCACACCTGCGTATATACAGACACATACACAAGCACGAAAAGAAAAGAAGAAAAATCAACAAAAACTAAAAATTGACATAGAAAATGATTAAGTCTACAACTTTATCTGAACAATTTCTATCATCAACCTATAAAAATGTTTCATTCGTTCTTCACAATCTTAGCATGAGATTATGATTTTAAGGTTTCCAATTGAGCCAACTTTTCCAAAAAAGAAACTATATCGATACTTCAATTAACAGAGACTGAGTAGTTTACCACATCTACTTCGTTGATTAAATACGAATAGAAACGCCAAAAAAAAAAAAATCACAAACCCTAATTCAGATCGCAAAAACAGGCACGAAAGAGGATTCTCAGATAAAAATCGAACAGTTTATGAATCTCTTGTTTTTTCATTGCTTAATTAAGAGGGAGAGAGGAAGAGACTTACCGCTATCGCCGATGAGGAGGAGCTTGATGAGGTAATCATAGTCTGAACGAGCTCTTGGCGGCGCAACCGCCATCGTAGAAGATAATAGTAATCACTTATGTATCCTTTTTCTCAGCAGAAACTAAAACCAAGCTCTGCTAATTTTCCCCGGAAAATCTCTTCTCACCGGAGAAAGACGTTTTCCTGGAGACAGCCAAAAAGAAAGGAAAGGCAGAAAAAATCGATTCTCAGTGTTGCTATGAAGTTGCGTCTAATTAATTGGTGGATCATATTTTACTATATTTGTTGTATTTGTCTTCATTTCTGAATTCTTCACACTTAAACCCACCAGCTTATTAAACCGCTCAATTTCGTTCCTGTTGATGTAAATTTATACTATTAAAACATGAATACTTTTTCTATAATTTATCTGGATTAATTATACATGTTGCCAAACAACACAATTTGTAAAGAGAATCTTATCAAATCAGCGAAAATGTAAATTAGATCTTTTTTTTGATTTTCAATTTATATATTACAAAATTTAATCTATAAAAAACATTACCAACTCATGCGGACGGGTTAAAATCTAGTTAAGAAATCCACAAAGATCTTATATTTTGTTCTACATTTATAAATTGTTGAAATTAAGTCTTCAAAAGGAATAATTATCATCATATACCCCTAAAAAAACATTTTTAGAAAAACCCAAATGAACAAACTCCGAATAAATTACATTTTTGACTAATTTTCTATTTTATGTTGGGAAACAATACTTCGTAAACACTTGTGCAAGTCAATCTTTACTAAAGACTTTTAAAATAACTTCTTTTATTCTTTTTGGATAAAATCTTATAAGATAACTTAAACAAGTCGTTGAGACGTTTAAAATGGACTACAGTTAAAAAGAATTCTTCCTCTTCACGAAATATTTAACATTTTAGACAATAATCCGCAACCGAGAAAAGACTTGTATTTATATAATATTTTTAACAAAGAAAACGTTGTGGAGACACAGATCTATTGTCACGGAAAAAAAGATGCAGGAGAGACACCGATCTATTGTCACGGAAAAATAAAACTTAAGGGAGGTCTTGCTAAGGTGTCAAACAGTTATTGGCTACCACCATTGCCTTGCTTGTATATACGTTTGTAACTTGGAGGCTTGGAGCAATCCAGCAGTCTCCAACCCTGATAGGTTTTGTTCACATTTACATGCCTTTAAACGATTAACAAAAACCCATTCAAATCTATTAATCTGATAATAATTTCATCAATAACTTAAACAGACACGACGTTCTTAATTCATAGGTATAATCAGTCACTATCCGATTAAAACCTTTGTATGAGAAACCACCAAAAATTAAAATAAAAGTTAAAAACATATAAATCCGAGCAGATTAATTAGCAGAATCACTAGGCGATTATTGAGTCGCCTATAGCAACTTCGAGGATCCTCCTAGCATCAGTGTTTACATCAGCTAATTCACCTGGTGTCTGCATAATCACAACCTTGCTATCACTAATCAATGCTTCAAAAGCCAAAACAATGAAAAGTGTTTTCAGATGTTACCTTCCCATAGGAGTTTTTCATCGTTCGTGAAGCCCCTGAACCTAGCAAAAACCTTATCACATCGACATGCTCACCTCTCGCTGCATGATGCAGAGGCTGTGACCAAGAAACACTTTGTGATTAATCACAGTTTAGAGAGAGAGAGAGAGAAAATGAGTCATTTGAAGATGGAGAATACTTACAGTGTCACCTTCTATATCGACTGTTTCGATCATTCTCTTCAAAGATTCGGGATCACTAGCTCGGCTAAAAAGAAGCTCTATTATTTCCAAGTATCCTGCCAACCCAATTTCAACAACAAAAAAAGAACAATAAGTTACAGAACGTGACCATGGGTCCATGCCATGAGAAAGAAATATCGAAAGAATTGTAGGGGCCATGACCAACTTTACCTCCAGCACAAGCATCATGTAGAGGAATTGCTTCGTCTTCATCTTTGACCTCCATATTAGCTCCTCTTTCTAGGAGAAGCTGCAGCAAAAATCAATAGGGTATTAATGAGTTTAAAAATACACCAGCTATCAAAAGTCGGTAGAAATGACAAAGCAGCGAGCAGCAAAAGTAACCTGAACACAAGGGAGGTGACCATACAGACACGCCAGGTGAAGTGCCGAGTCATTATCCTCAAGTGGCTCATCAACTCTCCCATTCAAATTGTCTATCAAATTCAAAGGCGGATTAGGAAATCATCAGAAAAAGAAGCATATTGTCTTCATCAGCAGAGTCTTCTCAAAAACCACAGACAGTTGCACACATTAGGACATATCAGCCAATTACGATGCAAATCTGATAACATTACTTGTCTACCAGTAGAAACTTATCCAACTTTCATCAGTTAATAAGAGAGTGCAGATCTTTTGTCATGTCCATCACAGCTTCAAGCAACAAATCACTCAAACAAAAGAAAGATAGGCAGAATACACATTAGGCAAAAACTACAGTTGTCTATATCTCTTCTCCTTCCTAATGTGAAACTAACTAAATGCGCAAACACCGAAACAGACCTAGTGAGCTTGCTAAGATGGGAGTTAAATGGAAGAAGAAGGGGAAGATTTTTGTCTAAGACAGCTTTACTCTTTGAAAGCGCTGGTTTAGAAGATAGCAAATCTAGTGGTTCCAATAAAAGCTTGAGGCTTTACGCCCTGGGCAGCTAATCAAGCAATACACAATTGAAGTTGAAATTGAAATTAAAGTTTGAACAAAAACCCTAAGCGTCGGTTTCTCCGGACCAGAAGGTTAAGAGATTCGCTTAAGAGCGACAGAAGAAGAAAGGAAGTACCAATGGCGGTGCGCAAGGCGACGACGTCACCGGACTGAGCTGCGGCGGCCAAGTCACGGAGGTGAGAGGAAAGCTCGGGATCGCTTTCGTCGTCAACACCGTTTTCCTCAAAAAGAGCGTTATCTCCGTCAACATCGTCTTCTTCCATCAAACCATTGCCTCCCCTCGGAACCGCCATTGTCGTAGTCAACCTCTCTCTCCTTTTTCTGCTCCGCCGTGTAATAACTTTTCTTTTTAACAACTAATCGCCGCCGTGCAATAATCTACACTCAATTAAATTTAGGTTTTCTCGTTTTGTATAGACACTATTAGGCCGTCAAAAACAAAAAAAAGTCACTATTAAGCCGAGTGACTTTAGTCCATATATCAAACACATTTCTTTAACGATTTTTTAAAATTCTACAATTGCTTGTAAAATCGTATAAGCTTGGTTATGAGCCGCTTTTAACTAATAAGAAATTTCTTAACAACAAAATTTCTATTTAATTTTGTGTGAATTATACTTTTTAACAAAAAAACTACTTTTCTAATTTTGTAAAATATAATTGTATTTTTGTTTAATATATACGTTGTTGTTGTCAACTTGTGCTTAATATTTTACTATTAAGTATATTGTTTCGTGCAAAAATTAATCTAGATGAGGGTTTATTATAGAGATGTAGTAATTACTTATCGAATTAACAACATAAAAACAAATTATCGTGCAAAAACAAACTATATAATTTTTGTTTCACGCAAAGACACTGGAACAAAATCTTATTAGATAAAGCTGAATCAGCGTGACATATAAGATAATTATAATTCACCAGATCGTGACATGTGTTATCGTTATTTTTTATCGTGACATGTGTCAATGTAATAATATAATATTTTCTGTGTTAATTTATTTCAAAAAAAAAAGGAAAAATGAATCATATTCTGAGAAATTTTTAGCATGATTATAATACAAAAAGCCATATCGCATCATACATTGTGTTCTATAAGTAACAAACCAAATATTTAGATGATTTTCTTTCATATCTTCAAATATGAAGTATATGGTGCTCCAAGAGACACTTCAATACTTCAAAATTTGAAGTGTTGAATATTGATACTTCAAATTCAACACTTCAAATTTTGAAGTTTCATATTTTTTATTTATTTTAGTCCCTATAATTATATACTTTCATAAACAATTCAATNATAACTTCGTATAATGTATGCTATACGAAGTTATTACGTAGAAAAATATAATATCATTAAAAATAAATATTACACAACAACAATATTACATTAAGCAAATTTCATACAAAATAAAATAACATAAGAAAGTAAATTACATACATAAATATTACATAAATGTATGTTTTATAGATAACTATAAAAACTTTATTACACAAATGTATGTTTTATTAATTAATATTGATTGTAATATTTCAAATGTAGGTTTTATAGATAACTATAAAAGTTATATGATTTTAATTAATTATAATTAATAATGAGGACTATTATGCAAATAACCAAAATTTTGAATATTTTTTTTCGAAATTTATCATTGGAGACCAAACAAAAAAACTTCAAATTTGAAGTATTCCCACACTTCAAATTTGAAGAGTATTCACACACTTCAAATTTGAAAAGTCTTTTGGAGATGCTCTAATAGCCTATACTTGATTCCAATGCTGTGGACCAAACCCATAGAGACAAGCTTTTCCATGTCATGCCATGTAGTTTCCAGAGATATAGTCATATCTATGTCCAATACCCCATCATCGCCCAAAGCACTATCGGTGGTTCCAACTCCTGCCAGCACATATATAGGAGGGAAGGCTTACATGTTACAGCTTATCATTCTGTGTGCCAATTGCTAGAGACTTCAGTAAGAAACTTGAAATTGGCCGGTAAAATAGGAGGGTTTGTTATGAAACAAAAATGCAGTAGTCTCTACTTATGACTTCTAATACATGAATAAGGCAGAGATCTCACCAGTGTGCCTCGTTGCTACGGGAAAATGAACGAGGTAAAGGTCGAGATAATCAAGTTGAAGTTTCTTGAGACTGTCCTTGCCCACCTCAATAACATGGCCGTGGTCTGAATTCCATAGCTGCGAAACAAAGACAGATCAGAACTCAGAGGTTTCTCACTTTACATTATACGAACTTAAATCAGAGATTAAGATCATAGCTATGTAGTTTAGTAGAAACCGACCTTGGCTGTAATGAAGAGATCCTCCCTCTTGACAAGACCCGTCTTGAATGCTTCTGTGAGAGCCTCACCAACTTCGGCTTCGTTCCTATAATCAGCTGTACCAAGTTACACCAACACGCCATTAAAATGTTACATACTACGACGAAAAAGACTCATAAACCCCCAAATGAAGTAGAAATCAAGACATACAACAAAGCTAATCCCATTAAAAAAAAAATCAAAAAAAAACTTACTCTGTGAGCTTTTTATATAAACAACAAAGAATAAAAAGCTCACAGAGTAAGTTTTTTTTTGATTTTTTTAATTTTAGTGGTGCCGCCGCACCGTCGACTGCGTTGTCGTGATCAAGTTTGCAGTATCTCTCTCTCAGCCTCCCCAAACCAGCAAGATTGTGTAGTGGCCGCCATGTCCACTTGTTCATCTATCAGTCTGTGTCGGCCTGGTGACTCGGATTGGACACACATCGAGGTCCTGTTTTTCTCTTCAGATATCATGTATTCCGTGAGGGACCGGAAATTCTATCTCATCAACACTAGCTCCGGCTTCCCTCAGATGAGTCTGTACCAGAGATTCCCTTTATCTGACATCCCCAAGAGTAGACAAGATCAGATTATCTCAACTTACAACACTCAATACCTGGTCGAGTCTCCTTCTGGCGACTCCTTCGTCGTTTACTGGTAATTCATATCTTCTTCTCCTGCCTTGCCTTGATGATGCATCTTAAGAATAAGTATTGTTGCTGTGTAAATAGGCAAAGAATGTAACTAAGAGTTGTAGATAGAGAGAAGAACATGTGCTTGTTCTCATCATTTTAATGTGTGCACTGTTGTTACACACCTTCCCTTCCTGACGCTGTTTACATTTTAAACCAAAGATTCAGATAATCCTAATGTGTATCATTTGCTGCCTTTTGCACTGAAGGTGCAAAGAGTTCTTGAACAGAGAAGAAATCGAGTGTACACGCTCCGAGAAACCTCCTCGTAGGATCTCCTACAGGAGGAAGCCCAGGGCCTTTGTGGTGTTTAGGCAAGACCCTGAGCAAAGGATCGCTTCTTACACTGAAGACATTGGCGATCTCTGCATTTTCCTAGGCAATAGCGAAGCCTTTTGCGTCTCTGCAACCGAATATCCCGGACTTAACCCTAATTCCGTCTACTTTGCAAGCTCTCACTCAGGGTTCGGTTTCTACGACCTCTCCTCAAACACTCTCCACGACGTCATCGATCCTCCCCCTTTCTCCGTTTCCTACCACTGGCTTGCCCCTCTCCAGTGAAAAAAAGCTTATTGGCTTTTGAAACTGTTGTAACTTCTCAAGGGTTGTAATATGCATATGCCTTGTTCCACTATCTCATTATTCGGAGTTTTTTCTTCTTAGGTTTTAAATCTATGACACTAGGTGTTTGCTTTGAGTTAAGCAATGCACATTCCATTTCTCCTTCCATCCTCTTCCTTGAGCTATTTATTGGCTTCTAAACTGTTGTAATTTAGGTGTTGTTGTAATATGCATATGCCTTTTCGACTGTCTTATTATTAAATGTTTTAACTTACGACAATTGGATGCTTAGTTTTTAGTTAAGCAATGCATTATTCATTTTATTTCTTAGGTTTGAGATTGTTTTGCGCAATCTGTAGCATCGTTATCTGCTGTAGCTTTAATCAACCTTCTAATTTTTTTTTTTTAATTAGAAGGTTTTGGGCCGAGCCCCGTAATTCCCTAGGCCTGGACCAACCTTTAATAAATTACCCGTCCCAACTGCCACTCAATCCTTTAACCTCTTGGATTATCCAAAAGTACATTTCCAATCGAGCTATCGGAATTTTTTTTTGTTACCATTAATGTTATAGTTTTGAAAAAATCAGAATTCATAATCTTTAATTTTCTAAATTCCTGTAAGATGTTATGCTATTTTACCAAGTCTTTGTCTTCGGTTAAATATACGTTTCCACAATTCGTTAATTGTTTTATTTTAAAGTCTACTACGATTAATTTTTAAAGCCATCTTCGCTAAGTATTTTATATGAATGTCGGGATATTACATAATGAACTGGGCCGATCGTAAATTTTTTAAAATTGATCCCAATTTCATTTACATTAAAGATATATTATGATTTTAGGCTTTGTTAACATAGGAGTTGTTTAATCTTTATATTAAAAGTTCAGAGTTTTATTACCCACAAAAATAGATTAGAATTGTAAAAATGTTTTTGAGGAGTTCTTTGCCCATTTCCCCCGTTTTTCACTTGTAAAATAGCATGAGTTTTCTAGCGGATGAACGTTTTGTTACACTCATGACAATTTAAATAAAGACATTCTTATCTAAAGTGAAGTGAGGGCATTTGGTCAGTGGTATGATTGACGTTTCGGATGCGATAACTCCCTGCGAATGTCCCTTTTTATAACTCTCTCTATTCTTCTTTTTCCTTTTGCTCACACCAATAAAATCAATAAAAACACCCACCGTTTATATTTTTGGAAAATGGCAAGAAATCTAAACCCCGTAGAAGAAAACAGCAAGGCATTGTAGAACCTTGGCATTTATTCAGAAACATATCACTTACACAAACTCTTTTCACCTGATACACGAATTTCTCTTTCACAAACTATCCACACAAAAAAAAATTTCGTTAGTGCTTGTCTACATACTTTTTTTATTTAATTTAAAATCTGTAAATAATTATTGCTCTACACACGGCACAGATTAGATTCTAGTTTCATATTAAAATCGAGATATTACATAATGAGATAAATTGATATTAAGTTTTAAAAATTCATTCCAATTTCATTTACATCTACATAAAAATATATTTTCTAATTTAGGCTTTGTTAACATAGCAGATGTTTTGCCTATATATATTAAAAATTCAGGTTTTTATTATCCATAAAAAAGGTTAGTTTTTTTTGAAAAAATGCTTTTGGCAAAGATGAGTGTTTTTTTACCCATTTTTCATTTGTAAAATAGCATCGGTTTCAATTTCTAGTGGATGAACGTTTTGTTACACTGATGACAGTTTAAATAAAGACATTCTTATCAAATTAAGTGTAAGGGCATTTGGTCTAGTGGTTTGGTTCTTGTTAAGAGTGCGAGAGGTCTCGATTCTCGGAATACCACTTTTTAACTCTCTATCCGTCTTTCTTATTTTTCTCCCACGGTCAGACCAATGAAGTCAATATAAACGGCAAGAAGTCTAAACCCCGAAGAAGAAAACAGTGAGGCATTGTAGAACCTTGGCATCTATTTGCATTTTACGCGTCACTGCTGGATCTAGGTCTGGGCGTTCGGATAATCGGTTCGGGTTCGGTCGGTTATTTTCGGTTTCGGTTTTTTTGGTTGTAGGGATCGAATATTCCCATTCGGTTATTTTCAATTTCCGTTCGGTTTTGGTTTGGTTATATGTCGGTTTCGGTCGGTTCAGATATTAAATTTGGAAACTGAGTATGAACCGAATTATTTTCGGTTATGGTTCGGTTATATTCATCCAAATTGATCCGAAATAACTAAATATATCCGGAAAAAACCGAAAAACTAAAGTTCAGAACAAATAAATACTATATATTAATATTAAATATTATTTTATTATTAATATTACAATCGATAGAATTATTTTATTATTAATATTATTTTATTATTAATATATTAAATAATAAAATTTCTAAAAACTACCCAAAGAAAAATTACAGTCGAGAGAAGAGTCCAGAGTTGTAGAAAGCCTAATCAAACCCATATTACCATAAGAAACAACGATAATTGCATATGTTCTTCGACGGAGACCTTAGCCGTGTGATCCTAAACATCTAACCTCAATCGAATTGGTTTGTGATCGGAGACGATTGTCCAATCAATGAAGATGATGAAATTGACGGTGAATGATCATTGAATATGATGAAGATTGATTTCCTTTCACGGTGAAAATGGAGAACTCTGGCGGGTCAGGCGGTCCAAGCATCGCTCTTCACCATCTTCTGGAAACTTTGGGACCAATAATCAGATTTCTTTGACTTCTGAGCATGCCATCTCAGAAGAAAGAATGATAAAGGTGGCTCAAGCGGTTCTTCAAAACAGATCAAGTCCTCCGTCATTGACTTGCTCTCCTATTTCTACCACCAGTAGGAAGAAGGCTCGCCGTAAGATAAGACAGCTACATTTGGCTCTCAGCAAGGGCAACTCTTCTATTTTATCCACCAGCTCCATTTTCGTCTCAGACGGAACCTCTAGGGGGCGCTCGCCAACACGAGCTGTCTCTCTAGTGGAAGCCTAATCCCTTCCCAAGTGGTTGCTTCTACATCCTTATGAATATTTTCTGTTGGAATGTAAGGGGCCTAAACGGCCGAGAGAAGCAAAGAGCAATCACTCGTTGGATAAAAGCCAATAGTTCTTCAATTGGCGGCTTATTGGAAACTCATGTACATCAAGAAAATATCGTTAGCGTATTGCATCACGTTACACTGGGCTGGAGTTTCGATTCTAATCACTCAGACAAAGCTACAAATGGAAGAATCGTTGTTGTTTGGAATCCTTCTCTATCTGTTGTGATTTATAAGACAGATCAGATCATCTTATGCGGTGTTCATAACCCCGCAACCAATCAGAATTTCACAGTGGCTTTTATTTATGCGAGGAATAGAAGAAGGGAAAGGCGCCCTCTGTGGAATCTAATAAAAGACTTGGCTTCTACATCTTTACTCTTAAATTCACCGTGGCTACTGGTTGGGGACTACAATCAAGTTCTATCCTCTGAGGAAATGTACTCTCTTCTTCCTCATCGTTATTCGCTTAATGGGCTAGCAGATCTTAGAGAGTGCCTCGACCAAAGCAACTTATTTGATATGCCGATGAGAGGCTGTCTTCTCACTTGGTCGAACCATCAAGTTCTTGATCCGAAAGCGAGGAAACTGGATCGAGCAGTTATCAATGAGAAGTGGTTAGAAACTTTTCCACACTCATCTGCGGTATTTCATGCCCCTGGCAGTTCTGACCACTCCCCTTGCACAGTCTCTTTAACCAACATTGAAAGAAGAAGAAAAACTCCTTTTAAATACTTTACCTTCCTCTTGTCACATCCGAGTTTCCCGAATCTATTGAGAGAAGCGTGGCAGAATGTTGAGGTATCAGGTTCACCTTTGGTTGATTTTTGTCACAAACTACGGTCAGCAAAGTCATGTTGCAAGACGTTGAATCACAGCAGCTTCTCAGATATCGAAAAAATATCGAAAGAATCATTCCTTAGACTTGAAGCTATTCAGAATCTGGTCATGTCTGCTCCCACTCAATCTTTGTTCGAAAGGGAACAAGTTGCAAGGGATGATTGGTTATTCTGGTCTGCAGCAGAGGAAAATTTCTTCAAACTCAAGTCGTGTATCCGTTGGTTAGATGTTGGAGATGCAAATACTCAATTCTTTCACAAATCTGTCAAAGCAAACATCTCATGGAACTTCATACACTACCTCAGAGACGTGGCAGGTAAGAGAGTTTTTGATCCTTCTCATATTAAGTCAATGGTGGAGCAGTTTTATTTTGATCTGCTGGGGAGAGCGAATGATGAGGTGAGACCTCATTCAGTTAACCAAATTAGAAGGATGCATCCATTTCGCTGCTCGTCTCAGCTTAGTACTCAGCTTAGTGCAATTCCGTCGGACGAAGTTATTCGTGCTACAGTTTTTTCTCTGCCTAGGAACAAAGCCCCTGGGCCAGATGGATTCTCTGTGGAATTTTTCATCTCTTCTTGGGATACAGTTGGTGTTGATCTTATAGCGGCAGTGCGTGAATTTTTTGAATCCTCAAGACTGCCAAGACAAGTTAATGCAACAATCATCTCTCTTATTCCGAAATCAACAGAGGCGGAGAGTCTATCAGACTATAGGCCAGTCTCGTGTTGTAACACATTGTATAAGGTGATTTCTCGTATCATTGCTTCTCGGCTAAAGCTTTTTCTCGACGTGGCAGTTCAAGGAAACCAGACATGGTTTGTGAAGGGCCGCTTGTTATGTGAGAATGTTCTTCTAGCCTCAGAATTGGTGATAGATTTCAACAAAGAGGGTGTCACCTCTCGTGGTTGTCTTCAAATCAATTTAGCAAAGGCTTACGATAACATTGATTGGCGGTTTCTTTTGAACATCCTTCGAGCTTTTAATCTACCACATGTGTTCATCCGGTGGATCCGCGAATGCATTACTTCAGCTTGGTTTTCTATAGCTCTCAATGGTGAGTTAGTGGGGTTCTTTCCGGGGAAGAAAGGTTTGAGGCAAGGTGACCCTCTATCCTCCTCGCTTTTTGTTTTGGCAATGGACCTTTTATCTAAAGAGCTAGACAGGGCAGTGAGCTTGAACCTTATTAGACCTCATCCGCGGTGTCTTGATCCTCTAGTCACTCATCTAAGCTTCGCAGACGATGTTTTGGTTTTCTTTGATGGCTCAGAGTTCTCCTTACAAGCTATTCTTAGAGTGCTTAGGCAGTTCTACTTTGCTTCTGGTCTTAATCTCAACTTACAGAAATCTTGCATGTTTATTGATGGAGGAAATCAGACTTTAGTAAGGACCCTAGCGACGAGATTTGGTCTATTGCAAGGGTCTCTACCAGTGCGGTATCTCGGTCTACCTCTTCTCCCTCATAAACTTCGACCGCAGGACTATCAGCCGTTGATTGATAGAGTTACCAAAAGGATTTTCTTATGGACCAATCGACACTTATCCTTTGCGGGGAGACTGCAACTTTTAGAATCTGTGATCTTCAGTATTATCAACTTTTGGTCTTCTGTATTTCCTTTGCCAAATAAGTGCCTGGAATCTCTTGAATCAATTTGCAGCGCCTTTTTATGGAAAGGAGCACCAAACTCCTCTCGGGGTGCAAAAGTTTCCTGGAAATCGGTTTGTACACCAAAGAAAGAAGGCGGTTTAGGTCTGAGGAGGTTGGTACCTTGGAACAAAGTGTTCGGGTTGAAGCTGATTTGGATACTGTTCACGAAAGGAGGATCATTGTGGGTTTCTTGGGTTCATAAAAATCTGGCCAGAGGATGGTTGTTTTGGGACCCCCAGTTATCTAATGACGGAAGCTGGCTGTGGAAGAAAATCCTAAAACTTAGAGGTCTCGCCAGACCATATCTCATCAGCCATATTGTTTCAGGTAACTCTTCTTTGTTCTGGCATGACACTTGGACAAACCTTGGACCTCTTATTGACTTAACAGGTGCCAACGGACCAAGAGTTACCGGTATTGCTCGTCTAGCAACAATATCTCAGGCGGTTTCAGAAGGTTCATGGGCATTACCTCGCGGAAGGCACCCAATTACAACCTTGTTACGAAACTGTTTACCGTCTCAAATCTCTATCTCTGCATCAAACGATAATGACACCTATCTATGGAAGCACTCAACCACTCAACCTCCAAGCAAATTCTCTGCGTCCTTAACTTGGGATAGTTTTCACCCTCCATCTACCTTGGTTTCTTGGTACAAAATAGTTTGGTTTGCTCAGCGCATTCCAAAACATGCTTTTATCTTGTGGGTCGTGCTAAGAGATCGTCTAACAACGAGAGACCGTCTTCTTCGTTGGGGACTTAATGTCCCAAATGGTTGCTTCTTATGCCTCTCTCACCCGGAAAACAAGGAGCATTTATTTTTCAATTGTACTTATGCAATGGAGGTATAGTCTAGCTTTTTCACCCATCACACTCTTCGACCGCCTTCTTCGTTCAGCAATATTGTTGCATGGGTAAGTACAGCTTCAAATTCGACTAAGATGAACACAATTTGTCATCTCATTCTCCAAGCCACTGTCTATACCTTGTGGAGGGAACGAAACTCAAGACTCCATCAAGGTCCCTCTCAACAGCCTGCCACAATCGCGAAGCAAATTAGGTACATCATTCGTGCCAAGCTCATTTCTCTCGATAGAACAGCAACATCGGCATCAAATTCTACCTCGCAACAAACCTATCTCTCGACTTGGTTTCAGTTCATCCAACACTCAACAAATTTGATTGGTGTGTAATGTTTATTTTCTTTGACTAAGTTTATCCCTTTGTAACCGATTCAAATAGTTTCTATTTTTGGTTGTAAACTCTAAATGATGCCCGATTAAAAGGGTTTAAGAGTAGTTAAATACAAGATAAATTAAAAAAAAATGGAGAAAACTAAACTTGCAATCAATTTCATCAAGTTTAGTGACGATGACGACGAAGATTCGACGGATCAGATCAAGTAATTCAGTTTCGTTTTTGATTTATGGTGATTTTTGGTTGATCGATGTTAATCAATTTTGAACCATCGACAGCCGCTGAAGAAGACGATTTCAGAAAATTATGGATATTTTTTTTTTTAATTAATGTGAGAATAAACTATGGGTAAAATAGTATTTTGTCTTTTAAATGAATGCTATAAACTGGATATTTTTATGTATGTGCTAGTTTAGTCTAAAAAGTTTCATTTAGTGCTATTTTGATCAATTTCTCAAAATTTAACATGTTAGAACAATTAAATTTCTGAATAAGTTATGGATCAATTTCGAATGTCCTAATTACAAATTACAAAACATAATTTGTGAATAAGTTATTGAGATCTTAATTTAAAATCTAACTATACGAATCATAGCTACGCGGATTATCAATTTTAAAATTTAAATATTTTATCATTTGCATATCAAATATGCCTAATCTAGTATATAATAAATAATAAAAATCTGTGGGCACTCAAATGATAATTTTTTTTTGTTAGTGTATCTATTGTTGATTTGAGTTCCTTTTTCCCCATTAGCCATCTCTCTCCTCTCTTTATCTATCTCCCTCTCTCTCGCTCTCTTCCTGATTTGATCGCCGGGAAATCATAGCCGTCCGATCAACCAGCGTATACTCCGAGAAGATCTCTTCGATCACTCCAATGGTCTGATTGTCGCCACCTCAGATCTCCGACAACATTCCGGTACTATTTCTAGCCTTTTCTATATCTTTATCCGCGGGATTGCGAAAATGCGGAGCTTGGTCCAGGAGAGTCATAGTGGAAGCTATCTGTGAAATCTGAGGATTTGAAATTTGAATACTCAGGGTTTTGATTCGTCCTTGTTGCATGCTGATCCAATTTTGAGCTCCTCTCCCAGTGAATCTCCTAGGGTTTCTTTCTAGTTAGGGGAAAAAGTGTGTTTCTCTTGAGTCCCCTGCTTTTAGTTGCGTGTAGCCATGTTTAAGAAAATCATGAAAGGTGGGCACCGAAAGCCCTCTAAATCCGAGGCTAATGAACCGTCTAGTTATGGTCCTGGTTCCAATGTGGTCGTTAGCCACGCGTCTCGTGGCGCTCTGGTTCCTTCTTCTCCGTCGCCAGTGACGGCCACTCCACCACCTCCGCCGATGGGCTCAGTAGAGCCACTCCCGTTGTTCAGGGATGTCCCGGTTTCAGAGAGGCAAACCTTGTTCTTGAGGAAACTTCAGAACTGCTGTTTCCAGTTTGATTTCACTGATACGATTAAGAACGCCAGAGAGAAGGAGATCAAGAGGCAAACGCTGTTGGAGCTGGTGGATTTTATACAGTCCGGATCTAGTAAGATCTCAGAGTCGTGTCAGGAAGAAATGATTAAGATGATTTCTGTCAATATATTCCGGTGTCTCCCTCCAGCATCACACGAGAATACGGGTCAAGAGCCTGCTGATCCTGAGGAAGAGGAACCTTATCTGGAACCTTCTTGGCCTCATTTACAGCTAGTTTACGAGTTGCTATTGAGATATGTTGTTTCGACTGACACGGATACTAAAGTGGCCAAACGGTATATCGACCATTCTTTTGTGCCGAAGTTGCTCGACTTGTTTGATTCTGAAGACCCCAGAGAGAGGGAGTATTTAAAAACGATTCTTCATAGAATCTATGGGAAGTTTATGGTCCACAGGCCCTTTATTAGGAAAGCAATTAACAACATTTTCTATAGGTTTATTTATGAGACAGAGAGACACAGTGGGATCGGGGAACTCTTGGAGATTCTAGGTAGTATCATAAACGGATTTGCGTTGCCTATGAAGGAGGAGCACAAGCTATTTTTAATCAGGGTGTTGATACCATTGCATAAGCCAAAACCAATAGCTATATATCATCAGCAGTTATCTTATTGCATCGTTCAGTTTGTGGAAAAAGATTATAAGCTCGCGGATACCGTAATCAGGGGATTGTTAAAGTATTGGCCTGTGACAAACTGCACCAAGGAGAATCTCTTCCTGGGGGAACTTGAAGAAGTTCTTGAGGCAACACAGCCTGTCGAGTTCCAGCGTTGCATGGTTTCATTATTCCAACAAATTGGTCGCTGCCTCAATAGCTCTCACTTTCAGGTTAGTGATCGTGTATACATTATCACCTTAAATCTGGAGGTTTGTTCTGTACATTCTTCTGCCAGATAATTATGTTTCAAAATAAACTTAGCATATCGAGGCAATGAATTTTAAATATTGTGTGCTAGTGTCCTCGATGCCTATCACCTTCAAGTCACCTTTTTTTTTCACTTATGTCTGATTAATCCACCTGAAAAGAGTATGCAACTTAAGTGCTTCACTAAATTTATGTTGCAATTTTTATTGTATTGCTTGCTTCTTTCTCCTTTTATCCCATGCTGTTTAATTTCATTTCACAAAATGATCATGATTATGCTGTTTGCACTACACTCATTTGGTTGATGGGATTATCTCATGCTGTCGATAGATACTACTATTGAAAATGAATCCTTGGATTCTTAGATCATCTCCATTTCCCATGATTCACTCAATTCAAGCTTCTTGGAGTGAACTAACTCTTCGAATGTATTGGTACTGTTGCGTTTGCTTTATTCACGAGTCATGGATTTCATTGCACAATGCTTTTAATCAGAGAATAGCCCGGAAAAACAAAGAGATATAAGCATCTTTCTCTATGTGGTGGTATTCATTTGTGTTCTAGAGTGGAGTAGGTTTGATCTCTCATTGGTTCTGTTCACGAGTCTGTAATTAATTTCACTGGATTCTAGCAATTACACAAGTTTCCTGTTATATCTTTGTGCAATCGCACAAACATTTCCATAATTCTATGTGGGTTTTGCCTTATACGTACATTCATATCTCATAAATCCGATACAGGTTGCGGAACGTGCACTGTTCTTGTGGAACAACGAGCATATCGTGGGTCTTATCGCGCAGAACCGAAGCGTAATCCTTCCAATCATATACCCCGCACTGGAGAAGAACATCCAGTCTCACTGGAACCAAGCAGTTCTTGGTCTAACTGCAAATATCAAGAAGATGTTCATGGAGATGGATCCTGAGCTCTTTGAAGAATGCCAGAGACAGTATGAAGAGAAACAAGCGAAATCCAAAGAAGTAGAAGAACAACGCCAATTTACATGGAAGAGATTAGCCGAAGCAGCAGCAGAGCGAGACGGAGTTGGAGGAGGAGGAGAAGAAGATCATATGATCACTTCCTAGATCGATTAAAAAAAATGGTATTATTCTTCACTTATTTGTTTGTTTGTTATCTCATTTAATCAAATCGTTTACTATTATTTTTTTTCAATTTATAAACTTCGATTTGTTTTTATTTTTTATTTTTGAGAATCATCGATTCTGATTTGGTTGGTTGCTCAAAGAATAGTAGAGAGAAGTGACCTAATCACTCTCAGAGAATGTCATTTGTCTGTACGGAATCGGGCTTTAGTATTAAGAATGTGTTTGTGGTCTTCTGTCTAGTTTATTTTTTCGTGGGAGGTAAATTAAATTTTTGTGAAATTTTTATATTATATTAGCAAAAGGGTATTCAACGTGATGATAACATTATGCTTACAATACAGTTGCGGGATAGCGAATGAAATACTATCATGGTTACTTAAAGGGTTTTCTGGAAAAAAAAACCTTTCCCCTTGTTTCGATTTATAAGAAAACCCATCACCACAAAAATGCAGATCAATCCCTTATCCGAAAATCAAACGGCAATACAGCCCTCTTGGTTAACGGACGTTATATCTTTCACGGCGAGTAAAACACTGTTTTGGCCTTGTCGAATCGAAGTACATGTTGTTTTGCTAATTTGGAAAATTTAGGGTTTATCGATTCTGATTGAGTAATGTTCTTCTCTGGAAAATCAGTTTTCCCTGCACAAGTCTGCTTCCATCTTCATCACTGCTGTCTAACCCAACGACACTCGCATCAAAAAAAAAAAAGCAATTTTCCTTTTTTTTTAATTTTCTTTTCCTTCTCACAACGAAATCGATTTGATTTCAGGCTTTGATTTTTTGGGTGTTTGATCGCGATTTGAAGGATCCTCAAAAGGATTAGGGTTGGAGGGAGTGAAATCGCCGTGAGTTCGATTCATCAGATGAACACAGGATGTGTAATTACAAAATCACAGAAGGAAAGAGGGGAGATAGATGAAGGGGAAGCGCTTGAAAAAAGGAATGGGAAGACAGAGATGTGAAAGAGAGAGAGAGGAAGGTTCTGGGTTTTGTTAATCCACTGTCTCTGTTTGCGTTTGATTTTGTTAGGATTCCATTAAAGAGATCTTCTTTTTGGTTTGGCTTGTGTTTTTGTGAAGCCATCTCTTCTTTTTTCTTGAAATTGATTTGATGTCTACGGAAGAACAGTGAGATTGTCTTATGGATTATCATCACTTGTATTTTGAGTTGGCGAGAAAATTAATTTACTTACCTAATCAATTTGTTTTTCAAAATGACTCTTTTTTTGTGTGATTGTAATGAAGAAAAGATCTTAAGATGGAAAGTCTGAAGAAATATTACAGCAAACCCTGACTTTACTAAGAGACGCATAGTTTAACGAAGAAGCTAGAAGACGAGAAGAAACTCAGACACCAGTAGACCCGAAACCTCCTTCACCACGAACAGTGGATCCAAATCGATTTTGGTTAAATGAGATTTTAAACATCTTGTTGTTTTTCACTCCACCAAAACGACACCTATTTTAAACATCTTGTCGTTTTCACTCCACCAAAACGCAGAGTTTTACGTTTCATGTTATTTATCAACGATGTCTTCATTTGCCATGTCATCGATATAGCCAAAAACTGTATTGCAGTTTGATCTCATATGAGGAATTGACATACATTTTTTTTTATGGTGATGAGTTTTCTTGCAAATCGGAACCAAATCTCAAGTAAACTTATTTAAGATTTATTACAAATTATATCAGAGGTTTAATTCTTTTTTTGGAATTAAAATTTAATTATAAAACTAAATTATACTCAAATACTAATATTATATTGTTAAGAACCCCTCTTGCGTTTTTCAACTGATGGAGGTTGCTCTCAGTGCCGGATCCTCATGTTTTTCCTCGTTTCATGTCAAACTTGTAGTAGAAACTGTTATCAATCCAGCTAAAAGCTTTCATTTCGGTTTTACCATTTACGATATTACAATATCTCTAACAGATAACAAGCATTGGACAAAAAAGGCGATGAAACGCAATAGCATCTGTTCAAAAATTGGAAAACTTGTTTGATTTGAATGGTCATGTATTATGCATTGTTCACTTGACACAGAAAACACACCAAAAAAAGCTATATCGTGTTTCATCTAATCTAAACCTTTGAAGAAACAGAAGAATAGCTACGCACCCTTAAATCTTGATATTGTACTCAGTAAAGCCTTTTTATCCACAATCTTAACTGTTACCTCTGCTCCAGTTGAATCCTGCAATTAGAAAAGAAAAAGACAGAATGATCATTGACATTAATTGGGTAAGTTAGAGAGTATTTTAAGAATTACCAATGTGATAAGTTCGAGATTAGGAGCTCGACTAGTAATTTGTAAGACCGGGATGTCACATATTGGAAATGTAACAATTTCAGTCTTGAAACGTTGGTAAAGGGAGGCGTTGCTCAGTTTCCAAGATACAACATCACATGTAAGAGATACATAAACTTTGATGTAATAAGGATGCAAATAAGGAACAAAATAAACTATTGCAATTAAGGAAGGAAACAAAAGAGGTTCGGCCGTCGATCAGTCCGCCACGAGTCGTCATCGGCGATAACACCTCCCCATTCGCCCCGTCTGAGGAGTCGTCGGAGAGTGACGAGTCTCCTCCACCTCTTCCCTCGTCAGCAAAGATCCCAACCGAAGAAGACATTAAGAGAGGCATCCCACTGATTTTCACAACGACACGCCTCAATGGTTCCTCTCCTAATGAGAGAATGATTTTTTGAAGGAAACGACTCAACAAACTACGAGGAGGAGGGAAAATATGACATGAAATTCAACCGGTCCTCGATACAACATTATCAAAAATGTGTTTTGAGCATTTGAGTTCATAAATTTTTGGAGGACTAATTTTTTAAAAAGATTTATTGGTTTATATGATTTAGTAAAGTGTGACAATTGATCAAAATATCATGTTCAAAATTTGTGCATCGTCAAATTTTGTTCTTGCTTCTAACCTTTTAAATATGAAGCCGCTGTCAGACTCTAAAGATGACATCATTCAAATAGGAATAGAAAAACATAAATATTTTTAAATATGTTATAAATTTTAAATTTATCTTTACGTAACCTATAGTTGCTTGTTTTATGAGTTCAAGCTCCCCTCCAATCAAATGTGTCGTTCTTTTTGGTTCGCCGACAACCTGCAACAATCATGGAAACAATAGCTCTTATGAATAAATAAAAGCCATAAAAACATTAGCAAAAACACTTGTTTCAGTACAGTTGTACTATTAGTTACAACTAATGTTTAAACTTTGGTTTACTTTTTTTAAGCTTCCAGGGCAAGAGTCACAATAGACACAAAAGTAACACTTGAAGTTGTGTTTCGTGAAATTAGCAGTTCGTTCACATTTCCACATCTCCATGATTGTCCTATATTCCCTTAAAGTATGCTATGGATAATACCGCAAGAATACTTCTTGGTTTACAAGAGAATCCAATAAATACTTGTAAAGCCTTAACTGAAACGCGTCTTTATTTTGTTGTTCCTCATGTGGAAGCGAGTTAGATCGTCGAGTCTTTAAATCGCCGAGTATCAGTGTCAAATCTTCCTTGTTGAACTCAAGTCGGTCTATTTAAACGAGTTTGAAGTATAATGTTCCTCTCCTAATGAGAAAATGATTTTTTGAAGGAAACGACTCAACATACTACGAGGAGGAGGGAAAGTACGACATGAAATTCAACTGGTCCTAGATACAACATTATCAAAAATGTGTTTTGAGCATTTAAGTTCATAAATTTTTGGAAGACTAATTTTTTTTCAAATATTTATTGGTTTATATGGTTTAGTAAAGTGTGACAAATGACAATTGGTCAAAATTTCATGTTCAAAATTTGTGCATCGTCAAATTTTGTTCTTGCTTCTAACCTTTTAAATCTCAGTCCGCTGTCGGACTCTTGAAAATGACAATATTCAAATAGGAATAGAAAAACATAAATATTTTTAAATATGTTATAAAATTTAATTGAAAATCAAATAATAAAAAAAATCAAAATAAATAAATAAATAATGGTAAGTCTGTGGTTTCATCATGTCGACGTACTCAATCTTTTTTTTTTCATGGGTGATCAAAATTTTTTTTCATTTTTTCCAAATTATAAAATATCTTATTATAAACATGCATTTACCCGGGATAGCTCAGTTGGGAGAGAGCCAACCTAAAGATATCTGAAGATATGAGAGTCGCGTGTTTGATCCACGTTCACTGTCGGTTAACGACCGACAATTCCTTCATTTAGGGTTTCTGGATTTCTCAAACTCGCACGCTAATCTCTTACGTAAAGATAAAACTAGTTTCCCACTGATTGCATCCTTTGATTGAAGCTAATGATGAACTATATAATTAATGAAATCTAGCCGATGATGGTTTCATATGCAACCAATCAATAAAAAAATCTTTATATTTTTGTAATATTATACAATGAGTCTGATAGGGCCCGCAAATACGAACTTGAAGTGGTACGGAATGGTGTTAGAAAGTTTGAACAAACATTTAATGATTCCGTACAGTACAGACCAGACCACGAGCTAGTTGACTGACATAATATCTTCACTTCTTTTGTATGTCGGTACGTCTCAGTCTCAATATTACAACTACAAGTAATTCAAACCCAGCATGTACTTCAAGATGTTTGAATTTCAGTGAAAAAAAAAGAAACACATATCCCAATTCCAAAGCCTAAAATATCAATTCCTTTTGTATTGGTAACTTTGCTTGTGCCACTACACACTGTCAATTCTTTGATAAATATATTAGTCTTAACAAAGAAAAAAATATTGAAGCAGATTGAAAGAGAGCGTTAAAAAGGAAGTTACAGAGAAAGAGAGATTCTTGCTGGGCTGCAGAACCGTGTTCTTATGAGGCCCCACTTTTCTAAGGAGAGCAAAGAAAGAAAACACAAAATGAGAGGAATTGCATTAAATGTATTCAAGAAATTTCTAGGGACATTCCTAACCATGATCGTTTTCCTCATTGACGTCACGTTTCGTATATAAAATCCAGGCTCTCTCTAACCCAAAACAATGTAACAAATCCACCGAAGAAGAAGAAGCAAAGAACACTACTTCTATTGTTGCTTCCTCTTCACAGGTTTTGAGAATGTGCAAAAAGTTGAAGCTTTTCATTCGAAAGCTACAAACTTGCTGCTTATTCACTGGATTCTCCAAGAGGGTTGAGAATTGTGGTGAGCTTGAGGAAGAGGGTAATGCTGCAACAATGATTCCCAATGATGTGAAGGAAGGGCATGTGGCTGTGATTGCAGTTAAAGGAGAGAGAGCTAAGAGGTTTGTTTTGGAGCTTGAAGAGTTGAACAAACCTGAGTTTATGAGTCTGCTCGAACTTGCCAAAGAGGAGTTTGGGTTTCAACCCAGAGGACCCCTGACCATTCCGTGCCAGCCTGAAGAAGTACAGAAGATTCTACAAGGAAGTAGAGTGTCTTGAGTTTTTACGAAACATTGTTAATTGAGATTCTTTTCTTAGAAGAACACAGCATTCTTTCTCTTATTACATAAACATGTTATTAATGAACACACATCTACATGTTCATTTTTTACCTCTGAACAGTTGTTTGGATATCACACCATTATTGCAGCTTCAACGAATCCATTTTCTCCCTAGGTTAAGCAATTTGTTAGTTAACACCGACAACATCTGATCAGAAACTACGAGGAATGCCAAATAAACTGTAATCCCAACACTGAAAATTCAATACATTTCCTAGTCAAAAGACAGTTGTCAGGAGATTTCCATAATGTGTTACAATAAGGTCAGATACAGTACCAAGAGTTGGGTCAGCGACGAAAGCAATTGTGCTATCAACCACCTGCCCAAAGACTTTGATTGTCACGTGATATACTTTGAAATCCAGTATCTTTCATAAAATCAGCATTAGTTAAAACCAAAGGCAAAAATCTGGAATACAAACTCGTGTTCTACTAAAATCCACGGCACAAGGCAAGATATGCAAATGAACTTCAAAATGGTGTAATCTTTTTTTTTTTTTTTTTTTTTAAATGGTGTAATCTTAGGACAACATTGCTGATGCAGACATACCAGACCACAAAGAGGAAACAAGCGACATATATATGACAAGAGGTGGAAATTTTTGGGAGCAATTCTGTCTTGTTGATCGCATCTGCCAATCCTTTCCCTAAGAAGAGATTCGTAGTTCTAAAGAACTGGAAACTAAAAATTATTTTCAGCGGTTTTTTAAATCCGAGGCTTTAGTAGAAATGGTCCCAATTTTGAATAAAACAGATTATGGTTCTGCATTTAAAAGAGAGCTTCAATAATGCCATAGAGATTTAACCAGGGGAGAAGAAAACAGAGAATCGTTGAGTGATTGATGGATACAGATAGAAAAGAAAAAGAAAAAAAAACTAAAAATCCAACAGTAGTACAAGAAACAGAAGAGCTAGATTCCACAGAGGTTCCACGAGTTTTTGTTGTTTCTCTTCTGGTTCACAAGGCAGCGCAACACAGAGGCTTCTATGGGAAGTAGACAGGCCAGTTGTAATAGTACGAGTCCCTGACTTCTTTCGGTATCTTATTCCACTAACAAAGAGAAGAAGGAAGCAAAATAAACTTGTGAGTTATGTTTCTGGAAAAAACAGTTTCAGTTCTTGGGGTAAAGAGTGAACCTTGAATTCGTAAGGCTGCTTCTTTGCCCTTGCTTTTTTCCAGTGGTGCTGCTCAAAGAGCATCCACTTGTCATGATAGCTGCAAATTATCGAGTATGAGAGAAGAGCAAAGTGGAGAAACATGCTTCTTTAACTACAAGGCCGTAAAAAACAACAATGGAACCATACTCAACTCTCGTGAATCAAATCATATTACCATACAAGTTAAGAAATGAACAAGAGAGGCTATGAAGTTACACATCCCATAGGACCAAAGGCTCCCTCTAACCTGGAGCCTAGCTATGAAATTAACCGATATAACGTAGCAGAAACCAAACAAATCAGGAGCTAAATCGGATTGGGAGCTCCAAGGCACATGAACTAGAAACCGATTCGGAACCCAGACACTTGCATTCAGAGAGAAATCAAACACAAAGACCCGAAGCCCCAAACTAGAGAGAGAGAGAGAGAGTAGAGTTACTTGAACTGGTTGGAGAGCTGCCACATGTAAGGATTGAACCAGGTGAGAACGGAGAAGGCAGCAGAACCAATCCAAATGTTCACGAACCGATCAGCATCTGCGTGCGGCACTCCTGGATCTCCCCTGTATGCATTTCCAAAGTACTTCTCCATTTCTTCTCTCTCGCCCTCTCCGTCGCTCTCTGTGACTCTTTATTATCTTCTCCGGCGATTGATTTCTGGATAATCTAATCAAACCTGCCTTCTGTTTGGTAACAGAGATTGTAATATCCCGTCTCAGGATCGCATATGAAATGTTAGGTTGGGGATCAATACTGTTTCTTCGGCCACGTAAAGAGGAAGCGAAACGACACGAAGCCCATCGTTTCTGGCTACGTGGCCGAGCAGGCTTTTTGGACAAAACCGGAGAGGTCAAGGCCAAAAGGACGTCGTTTTGGGAAAACGAAATTAAAGAAGAAAGAAGGGATTTTCGTAGTATAAATCCCAATTAAACCTTGAATTGATCAAATCTAATCTGTTTCTGAGAGAGGCGAGAGACTCTGTTTCTATCCTCTGAGAGAGAAAATTTGCTTCGACGTCGGTAACTATCGATTCTACAGATCAATTCATATTTTAGTTTCTGCTGCTGCACCAAATGATTCACCTTTTGGTTCATTTTCACTTTTATGAGCTAATCCGATGTTTTTTTTTTTTGCTGATGACAAAGCCCTTGGCAATAGAAAGGAAAAACATGATGGCCGAAACTAACGCACAGCGTCTCAAGCGAGTGAGAGCAGGGACATGGGCCGATGTAGAACAAGCACATGCTGCCTTTATTAACATCTTATCGCGTTTGCCCGTACAATCTATCTGGTCATTTCGAACCGTAAGCAAGCACTGGTATGGTTCGATTCGCAACAAGTTTTTTGCTAAACAGCAGCTCACGAAATCAAGGTAGAAGCCCTGTTACATTGCATGCCCACGATTGGTGGATAGAAGGATGAAATTGTATTCCATGAAACCAGGGAGTTTCAGAAAATTTCACCTGATTACACTTGATCCCGCTGACAGAAACGATCAAGATCACATGTACATGATATCGTCCTTCAACGAGCTTATCTGCTGTATTAATGACATCAGTAACAACAACGACGTAGAAAACGACTTATGTGATCTGCAGATACGGATAATCAACCCTTGTACTGGGGAAACTCTCCTTCTTCCCCAAGGGAGACCCTCGTTTCAGTTTGAGCCAAGTGTTGGAGTAGCTTATGGCTCCGGCGACAACATTGACTACAAAGTGTTCCGCATATTCTGCGCCGGAAAGAAAATCCCTGAAGAAAGGCTAGCTGACACATTTTGTTATGAAGAAGGTCAAGTATTTATAGGACACCGTTACGCTCTCGGATATGAATGTGAGGTGTATTCGTCCAGAATTGGTGCTTGGGAAAACACTGCCCTGTGCCTTGTGTTCCTATGTATTCTTCTTATCTTAGTCCGCTCAGATCTTGTCATGTTTTTGTGGGAGGAAAGATCTACTGGCTGTCTTCCTTAGATGATCCGGGTGCAATCCTCTCTGTGGATTTCCAAGGGAGATTCGAGGTTATTCGGTTGCCTCCATATGAAGATGATCAAAAAGAGGAAGACGGGATAACAGAAGCAACTTACTTGATAAATTTGCATGGATCTCTTTCGGTTGTTATTCTACATCCGAGCTACATGGATGTATGGATTTGGAAGAAAAGCGGGGAAAATTATAGTTGGGAAACTGTATGCCAAGATATTACTCCATTCCGCGACAATGATTTGGTTTTAGCCATAACTTGATTGAAGAACCATATCTTATGCGTGACTAAGAGAGAGTGGTGTTCTTATAATGTGGATACTAGAATATGGAAGAAGGGAAAGGCTGATTATGCTGGATTTCTGAGACCAACGATGTTCCCGTTCACCGAGAGCGTTCTTCCATGTAAGTTATATATATATATATGTTTGTCCAAAAAAACAATGACTATTTCTTGTTTGATTTCTAATCGGCTTTGATGTGTTGTTTCTTGAATCAGGCAATTGCAGTGGGATGTTGTAGAAGGAATATCAAAATATCTATGTTTTTTTTATGTGATGCAGTGATCGTGACTTTTGTGTTTCTGTCAGAAACTTTCTTGTTGTTTAATATGCATGTAAGGTTTTGCACCAAATGGAGATTTGTAATGTTTTGACAGTAAGATTTCAATCTCTTGATTTCTAGAGTGTTCATTTCTGATCTCTGTTTCAGACACTTTCTTTTCAAGACCATTTCAAACATGAGAAGTAGATAAACATATACAAACTGGAATGTGAAGAACTAATTAACCTAAGAGGTTTCGGTGGGATGGTTCTCATCCGGAGAAAATTCGATCATGTTGGTTTAGGTCAGGGATCGACTCTCTCCGGATGTGGAATTATCAAATTTATTCTTGGCCAAATGGGACATCATAAATGGATTGTGTCATTCTCGTTCGGGAGATTAGTCTGGGCATGTGATTACTTCCGAATTTAATCAAAAAAAAAAAAAAGTGAATAACTAATTTGCATTTCTTATAATACCTAATTAAAAACAGTGACGTATAAACAGTAAATACATTGTCAGAAAAGTAGAGACTAGCATCGAAGCTGTGAAATCTATTTGAATATATTCTAAAGAACTTGAAAAGCACAAGCTCACCCAGTGCTTACCGAGTCAAGAAGCGTAAAATCGAAATCAAACAAGGACAAGACAGATGCTCTGTCTCAATTAGGCTACGAGAAGCTGCTCTCTGTGTTTGGTACCAGAGATTGTGATATCCTGGGTCTGTCCCACTATAGGATATGAAACGTAGGGGTCAATTTAGAAATACAGCTTCTTTGGGCCACATCTTCCGAATATCCAACAGTTGGTTCCTCCAAGAGAGGAAGCAAAACGACACGAAACCCATCGTTTGTGTCTACGTGGCCCAGCAGTTTTGGAGAAGAACCAGAGATAAGCAAGTCACCCCTAATAAAAATATCTGGTTTTTTTCTTTTCGGTTTTTCATCGTCTTCCCCGATTTAGGGTTTTCTGGCATTAGGTTAATTAATTATGAGAGGCGGTGGCAAGAGAAGATCAAACGGTGGTGGTTCTGGGAAAAGCAAGTCCAGATCTCCGGGACAGAGCACGAGAACGAACCCTAATTCGGCGGCTGGGTCTTCGTCCGGTGGTCGTCGCCGACGTACTAATAATACTCTGTTTGTAGAAGGAGGTATTCTCTCCGATTTCCGGCGAGATCCTACTTTCTCGACGCCATCTCGAGGAGGAAGCTCTTTTGGAAAGG
The DNA here is from genome assembly GCA_002933915.1 of Eutrema heterophyllum. Classification (NCBI taxonomy): domain Eukaryota; kingdom Viridiplantae; phylum Streptophyta; class Magnoliopsida; order Brassicales; family Brassicaceae; genus Eutrema; species Eutrema heterophyllum. Next base: position 1,021,284 of record PKMM01013437.1, on the reverse strand, counting down.
GATCGAAACCCAGAAGCTCAGATCGTGCAAAAGCTTTTGCTTCCACGAGTGATCCGAGGAAATGCAGTGGTCACATTTATGATTATCAGTATCCTTCCATGGATTTTGAGGAGGGGTTGGAGCGAGCATCACGCGTTGAAAGTGATCAGTTGGTTGGGTCAAATCAAATGCTATTGGGGAAGACAGGGGCGACCCAAATTGTTGCATTTCTGGATCAAACGCCTTCTTCATCGAAAGGGATTAAGGTCAATTATGATTACGAATACGAACCGAGTTTTGTTTTGGGTGGTGACTCTCGTACAGGATTGGGATTTTGCGATGATTCTGATGCTGCGCCAAGTGGTAGCCTTTCCGTTTCAAAGGGATTGGGAGATCAAGGAGGTTCAACTTTTGGTTCATTTTCTCCTGAAGAGGTTAAAGATGAAACTGGTGAAGAGGCTGCTGCAAGTGAACAAGATGAAGCGATGCCTGATGTTGTGAAACAATCGAAGAGGAATTCAGGCTTCATTTCTATAGGAGGGATGAAATTATACACTGAAGATATATCTGATGAAGAGAGTGGTGGAGAAGAAGGCATAAATGGTGAAGATGAATCTGGAGATGAAGTCAGCTCTGGATCTTCTGAGCAAGGTGAAGAGACTGGATCATCTGAGAGCGAAAGCTCATTAGACATGTTTGGAAGTGATTCTGAGATTGATGACGACGTTGCAAAGGATTACTTGGAAGGTATTGGTGGCAGTGAGAATATGTTGGATGCTCACTGGTTGGCAGAAGAGTCATTGGATAAATTGGATTTGTCAAGTGATGACAGTTCCTCAAATGATTCTTCTGATGAGAAGACAGGAAAGTTGACTGGTCTTGCTCTACAAAAAGCATCAATGGAATATGGTAAGAAGAAATTGACAAGAAGTCGTTCCTCGGGGCATGGTAAGACTACTCATCCATTGACAATGGATGACCTTATGTTTGTGAAGGATCCAAGAAGTCTTTCGGGGAAGAAGAATAAGAAGAAACAGGTGGCTAAGTTTCTTCCCCAGTCTTGGCCTTCAGGGGCCCAAAAAAGCAAGAATTCCCGTAATTTTCCTGGTGAGAAGAAGAAACACCGGAAAGAATATATTGCTGTGAAGCGTCGTGAGAGAATGCTGCAGCGTGGTGTTGATCTTGCTGATATAAACTCTAAATTAGAGCGGATGGTTCTGGAAAACATGGACATGCACTGTTTTCAGCGTATGCATAACCGAGATTGTTCTCAGGTAAGAAGATTAGCAGATGTATACCGCTTATCAAGTAGCTGCACTGGTTCTGGAAAGAAAAGCTTTGTAACGGTGACCCGAACGTATCAGACATGTTTGCCATCCGCGAGTGATAAACTTCGCATTGAGAAGCTAATAGGAGCAGGAGATGAGGAATATGATTTTGCTATCAGTGGAGGTGTAAAAGTGAAATCTGGCAGTTCAGATAGGAAGAAAGTAAAAGACTCAGCCAAAAAGCGAATAACTAGAGAAGAACGGGAGAGAAACAAAAGCAACGGGAAGAAGAGTTCATATGCCGAGCAACCTGTATCATTTGTGTCAAGTGGTGTAATCGATTCTGAGATTGCTGTTGCAAAGACCTCTTCTGATGCAAAACAGGTGGCTGAAACTACTCCGGGAGCCACTAGTGGAGCAGATATTGGAGCATTTGAGGTACACACCAGAGGCTTTGGATCCAAAATGATGGCAAAAATGGGATTCATAGAAGGAGGTGGTCTAGGAAAGGATGGTAAGGGGATTGCACAGCCAATAGAAGCTGTTCAACGTCCGAAATCACTTGGGTTAGGTCTTGATTTCTCCATTGACAGTGAAGACCCGAGTCCATCAAGCAATAACGCTAAAATGAACAGATCTTCTTCCGCTGGGAAACATGTGAAACGCATCTCCCATGACAGTGGTGCCTCTGGTTCAGCAAGAATTAGAGACAAAAGATTGGGAGCCTTTGAGCAGCACACAACAGGTTTTGGTTCGAGGATGATGGCGAGAATGGGTTTTGTCAAAGGCTCGGGTTTGGGAAGAGAGTCGCAAGGCATAGTCAATCCGCTGTTCGCTGTCAGACGCCCTAGAGCACGTGGATTAGGCGCCGAAGGCTAAAGATTTAGCGGTCAAGGTTTGGAACAAGAACACTAATACTTTTTATGTTCATCTTCAATCTTTCAGTATGTGGCTAGTACTTTTAGTTATGGTTTGAGAAGAATTGGGACGCAGCTTTGTTGTTATCTTAGCATCAATGTTGTTGATTAATAAACAAATCCTTTCGTTGAGACAGACTTGTGATAACTACTTTGGTTTGATGATAGAGTTGTGCGTAGAACTGTTGATTCTGCATTTCTCCTTTGTAAGTATTTATAAGACTTTGTCATAAGCAAACGACCACATATTCACCTCTTATTAAAAAATTGATTAGATGTGCGGTCTAATGGCTTGTATGACAGAAAATTCTAGATTAGTAAACGGATGGAGTGACTGTAAAAAGAAAACAAATGATGAAATGTTAAGTAGACAAGATCTAGAACTAAATATATATAATGACGCTAGTATTGGATAGTTTCTAGTCCTTTAGTTTCCCCTTGGTATTTTAGTAATGAATGACCGAACAAGAGGAGTGAAGCGAGAGCATTAAGAACATTGATTAAAACACAAAACATAAGCGATTCCGAATGACTTATATATAAAAAAAAAACACAAGGAAAGGATCAGGTATCACTTTCCCAGTCATCCAAAAGTAAAGAATTCGATTTAAGAAACTTCTTAAATTAAAAAAGGACAATAAATTTGATCATTAGTTGTAGAGATCATCATCGTCCGCAGCAGCAGCTGCAGACGTGGCAAAAGGATCAGCGACTCCAGTGGTTGCGCCTGAACCAGCAGAATTCTCGAACCTGAACTCAGAACCGAACCCTCGAGACTGCTGCAGCGTCTGAGCAAAGGCTTGGTATTTCCTGATGTCTGCATCACTCACACTCCTGCGCGCATACTTCATCGACTCCTCAAAGTGTGCAGCTTTGATCTCTGATACTTCATCAACTCCATCTTCCTCCATCGCCTCTGGGTTCTCGCTCCTCCTCTTCTCCTTTTCAATGTCCTGAAACAAAAACCAAAGAGCTCAATTTATAGATTCAAGACTCTTAGCAACTCTGATTTGAGATTTACAAAGCCTAATAGCGATCTCTGACCTTCTCGATGTTTTCTCTGATGGCGTACTTGACAGCTCTCTGGCAAATCTCAGTGATATCAGCACCACTGAATCCCTGTGTGTACTTAGCGAGTGCATTGATGTCTACATCTTTAGCAACAGGAGATTTCCTCAAGCAGGCCTTGAAGATACTGAGACGGGAATCCTCGTCTGGCAGTGGAATGTAAATGAGCTGGTCGAGCCTTCCTGGACGGAGAAGAGCCGAATCGATAATGTCGGGTCTGTTGGTTGCTCCAATGATGAAGACGGTTTTCTTGGCGTTCATGCCATCCATCTCAGTCAAAAGCTGGTTCAGGACTCTATCCGCTGCACCGCCACCATCGCCTCCGCTTCCGCTTCCTCTTTGAGTCGCAATGGAGTCAAGCTCATCAAAGAAGAGAACACATGGAGCGGACTGACGGGCCTTGTCAAAGATTTCACGGACATTCGCTTCACTCTCTCCAAACCACATAGTAAGAAGCTCAGGACCTTTGACACTGATGAAGTTTGCTTGGCACTCGTTGGCTATAGCTTTGGCCAAAAGGGTTTTACCACATCCAGGAGGACCGTAGAAAAGGACTCCCTTTGATGGAGACATCCCGAATTTCTCAAACTTCTCTGGGTGTTCAACCGGGTATTGGACAGTCTGCAATTAAAAAATCACACAGCTTAAGCTTAGCTTACAATTAATGGACAGATCCAAGTAAGAATGGAAAGAGCAATTTACCTCCTGGAGCTCTCTCTTGACATTCTCAAGACCTCCAATATCATTCCAAGAGACATTGGGAACCTCCACAACCTGCAAAGCGAAGAAATTTTGGAATGAGATTTAAATAAAAGTACAGGTTTTGATCTTGTTCCAAGTGCAGCACTGTCAATACTCACAGTTTCACGAAGGGCAGATGGGTTGCTGTTCCCAAGAGCAATGTGGAAGTGTTCATTGGTCACTGCCATGGAATTGAGGATTTCAGCATCTATGGAGTCATCTTCCAAATCAATTACATCCATCTTCTCCCTGATGCATTGCAGGGCAGCTTCTGTGCACAGGGCTGCAAGATCAGCACCGACATAACCGTGTGTGTCCTTTGAGATCCTCTCAAGATCCACCTGAAACGAAAAAACAACAAGAAGAATTTAGCTTTCCATAAGCATTACACTCGACAAACACAGGTAAAGCTAGAATTAGAAATTACATCTTCAGCAAGCTTCATGTTCTTTGTGTGGATCCTAAGCACTTCAAGACGTCCAATTTCGTCAGGAACCCCAATATCAATTTCCCTATCAAATCTTCCAAACCTTCTCAAAGCTGGGTCAATACTGTTAGGGCGATTGGTTGCTCCCATGACAATAACATGAGCACGCGATTTCAGTCCATCCATTAGCGTAAGGAGCTGAGACACAATTCTCCTCTCAACCTCTCCGTTTGTCTTCTCTCTTTTGGGTGCAATAGAGTCAATCTCATCAATGAATATGATCGAAGGAGCGTTTTTCTCAGCCTCCTCAAATGCTTTCCTGAGGTTGCTCTCACTCTCACCAGCCAGTTTGGACATGATCTCGGGTCCATTGATACAGAAGAAAAAGGCACCGGTTTCATTTGCCACAGCACGAGCAATCAAAGTCTTTCCAGACCCAGGAGGTCCATAAAGCAGAATTCCCTTTGGTGGCTTAACACCAATTGACTTGAATAGCTGCGGATGCCTCAAGGGAAGCTCAACAAGTTCCCTAATCTGAGCCATCTGTTTCCTGACACCACCAACATCATCATAACCTATTTCATCTAGTCTTTCTTCATCCTCTCTCTTCACTGGCTCACCCTCACAGAAAATCTCTGTGTCTGGAGCAACCACACAATACTCAGCAGGATCTGTCTCTATAACTTTGAACTCCACACTCCTCATTCCTCCTCTGACTAGGAAGAGATCACCCTTCCTCACCGGGCGGTATGCCTCCAGAAAATAAGCTGTTGAAAAACATTGAATTATTGTTCAGAAATAACTCACAGACCCATAAACAATATCTCAAAGCAAACAAGAAACCCGAAAAGAAAAATTAAAACTCAGCATAGTTGGATTAGGATCTAAATAACACATACGCCAACTTACGTTTCAGGTAAGCATCAAAGAGATTTCCAGTCACGCCTTCAACGGTATCATCAACTGGCAAGATGTGCACACGCTTTCCGTACTTAACATCTGGGCATTGGTGAACAGAAATGACATCTCCCAATCTAACCCTCAAGTTAGATCTGACTACTTTGTTCATTCTGATCTTTGGCTCCTCACATGATTCATCAGCAAGAGCAATGCAGACAGTGTCCTTCCTTTTCTTACCCTGAAAGAAAAAGCCAAACCGAATAAGATCTCACATAGACCAACAACAACAAAAAACAATCATCGAGACAGCATCAGTACAATACTATCATTCGATAGTCAAAAAAGCAAGTCTCTCCATATTCATAATACCTAAGATCATAAATCACTGGTTTCAAAATTCTACAAAACCCTAATTTATGTAGAACCACAGAAGAATCCATCAGTAGAGCATGGGGAAAAAAAACCTAATGTATATCCCTTCAATAGACACAGAAACCAACCAATCAATATCCCAATCAAAAGAGGAAACCAAACGAACAAAAGCAAACCCAACCTTGATGAGAATGGTATCACCACGGAAGAGCTGGAGCTTCTCCATGGTTGCAGGATGGAGAGATACGACGGAGTTATCATCGTTGATGGCCTCATCGACGACAAGTCTGTTCGGAGACTTCTTCCTCTCCAGAATAGCAGTACTGAAATCTTTCTTCGGTTTCCTGTAAAGAAACAAAGAGCACCAGGAAGAAGAATTAAGCTTCAACTTTAGACATGAGATCAACCAAAACCCTAATCCCGAAATCGAAAACCCAGACTTTAAAAGATCGGAAATTTCCCGATCGGAAAACCAAAATCGAAGATCTGGGTACTTACGAGTCTGAAGATTCAGCTGGGTTCGACATAATGGATTTGCGATTAGCAAGAAAGCTCCCTCAGAAATCTAAGAGAGTTGAGAGCTTTTAGTTTTCCCTTGGGTTCTCTGAGAGATCGATTGTGATAAAGGGATCTGAAAGAGCAGAGATTTTCGCATATTAATAATATCTCTACGTTTCTTGTTGGAAAAGAGAACTAGACTTTATTTTCCTTTTCTTTTTTTTTCCTTTTTCTAATCTTTGTAGGAATATCAAAACGACCCCTAGTGTTTCCTTTTTTCTGCCAGCTTACACCCTAATTGTGTTCTGTGACTAAACAACTCCAATTCTCTTCAAAATGTTAAACTTCCCCATTGTTTGATTTTGTGTTACTTTCTTTGGATGTTCATTTATTTTTCCTTTTTCTTCATTGGCTTCCTGTATTCCAAAATAGAAAGAAACAATGCCACAAAAGCCAAACTCTTTGTGATTGTTAGGAAAAACAGTGAATTGAATCAAAAGTGTTTCTTCTTATCAAACAGTCTTATTCTTTCTTTTTTTTTCCTTCGTAAGAACTTTCATTTCACATTTGAGTTAGGACTATTATAATATAAACTTTTAAATAAAATTTATAAAACATGTTTGAGGGCGTGTAACAAATAAATTGAATTCTTTTATATGTATTATGTGGAAAATATATACATAATTAATACTTGTAATTTTCCAGAAACATTTGTATTTTTTTCTACATAAAAGTATAAAACAACACAAACAATAGCATTTTCCTACCTCTCGGCTAATATTCTTTTTCCAACTACTTCTCCCAAACTTAAAACCCATAATTGTTTTCTTTTTATTTATGTTTGCGTTAAGTTATACTTATTGATAGGTACTTTAACGGCCTATTAAGCACGAGTGTTTTTGTGCTCATGACTCATCAGATTTGGAACAAAACTCTAATAAACTATATATATACATATCTTCGTAATTCAGCTGTGGTTACAATCGTGCATATATCGAACTATATCATTTATCATCTTTCACAATCTTCATATATAAATATGTATATCTATGTATATCTATGTATATGAGCTTGATCTTGATCTTGATCTTGATCTTGATCCCACCCAGATCTTCCAGCTTTTCAATCTCCATGAGACCTTTCTTGAGGCTTTTCTTTTCGTGAGAAGAGGTTGAATCTCAAGCAATCAACAAGCTCTTATTGTCTTTGGGTTCCATAACTTGCCAAACCAACCTCCTTCGCCGCCACCATTGTTCCTCGCCTCTAAAACCCGCTTTTTATTCCCACCCACGTCTCTAGAAGTCTCTAGACTCTTCAGCGGAACTAGCTGCACGCTAATACCACTCCCTGAAGGCGCTTCCACAATCTTGGTCACCATCTCTAACACTTCACTCATCTTGGGACGTGCCTTTGGGTTCCTAACCAAACATCTGTTGGCCACAACTGATAGCTTTTGAACTGATTTGATAGGGTACTTCCCTTCGAGCCTTGGGTCTAATATGAGCTTGAACTTCCTTGTGTCAGATAGATAAGGTCTCACCCATTCTAGAAGCTTCTGCTCTCTCATAGGTCTGTTTCTGTCTACTGGTCGCCTCCCTGTGATGAGCTCATAGATGAACACTCCATAACCCCACACATCGCTTTTGGATGTGAGACGGCCGGTGTGAATGTATTCAGGAGCTGCATAACCCATTGTACCTACGACCTAATAAACCCGGAGAAACCAATTAAATAACATAGATATTTCTCAAATCTTTTAACCAGAAGAAGTGAATGCAGAACTTACATCAGTAGAAACATGGGTTAGTCCTTCAGATGGACCTAAACGAGCCAAACCGAAATCCGAGAGCTTTGCTTTCCAGTCTTCATCCAAAAGAATGTTTGAGGACTTGAAATCGCGGAATATTATCTGTAAAACAATAGATCAAAGTCACTAAAGAGAGAAAGAATGAGATCAATTTAAGTAATTGCGTAGCAGAGCCATGACATTACCTGAAAATCCATTTGTTCGTGCAGGTATGTTAAACCACGAGCTGCATCTTGGGCGATTCTCAATCTGAGATCCCAGGTAAGGACCGTGAGTGAACGCGGGGATAAGTGGGATTCAACGCTTCGGTTGGGCATGTATTCATAAACCAAAAGCCGTTGGATCCCACGTTCATCATCTTCTGCACAATAACCAAGCAATTTCACCAAGTTTGAATGCTCAACCACCCCGAGAAAGTTAACTTCTGTAACCCATTCCTTATGCCCCTGCAAAATCCAAGAAATGAGATAACCGAGTTAGCCCTGTGGATAACTAACAAATCTTGAGAACAAGACTGGAAAAAGGACTTGCCTGCAAACCTCTTTTACCGAGCTGCTTAACCGCGACTTCGATTTTAATTGACGGGTCTTCTACGTTCCTCACTGTTCCCCTGTAGACACAACCAAAACCGCCTTCTCCAATCATAACAGACCGGCTAAAGTTCTTTGTTGCGGACTTGAGATCAGTAATGCTGAACTCTCTGAGATTACTTGCTCTAGTAGACATTGTAGGGTACGAGTTCTTCCTCCCCGTGGATGAGTCCGTGCTCGTGCCAGAGACATCTCGAGAGTTAAACTCTGACCCGCTCCGGTTTATGTCGCGGTCAGAGAAGTTAGAGGTCAATGAGACCGACTTAGGGGTCTTCTGTTCGTCTTTCTTGTCTCCACCAGAAAAGAAGAAACACTTCATTATCGAGAAGAGATTATACCACCGAGGTTTCTCCACTGCAGGACATAAAGAAAAATCTGATCATGTAACATATACGCAACCAGAATATCAAAACCATTTGTGTTCGTTGGAGATTTTCATCAAACAACTAATCTGCAAAGTGAAAGCATTTCCACAATTGAGTCTTCCTCCAAGTACTTAACAGAGTAATTGTTCTTAGACATTAAAAGAAATCGAACTTTAGATTCAAAAGGTCAAAAGGAATGCCTTTTGACCCAGCAGATCCAAAATTCTTTTCTAGGTAACACGAACCCTAATTGCGAAAGGGTAGGAGAAGGATCTCGAAGCTAGAAGTAATCGAATTTCGCAAGTTGGTTCCTATACTCTAAAAACAAAAAAAATCGACATAAAGAACTGTGACTTAGTGAAGAAGCATAGAAAGCAGAAGATGGTTACAACTCACCTTTGAATTTTATTTTGTAAACAGAAAAATTAAAACTTTATCAGAAAAATATGATTTCCATCACCAGAAGGGAAGGATGATTATGATTATTTGAAATGGGTCATGATATACAATACAAAGAGATTTGAGGAAAGATATGCAGGGATTTTTAAAAAGCAAAGCTTGGAAGAAGAGGAGAGGACAAAGAAGATGAGGAAGAAGAAGTCGTCACACGGCAAAAAAAAAAAAAAAAGTCTTTGCATATAGCAAGTCAGCAAAAGAACAGACTCTGAGAGTTTAAATTGGACACACGAAAAGAGATGGTCCACCGTCTATTTTCCCATTTTGAAAGTTTCGAAACCAATAAACACACCGGACAAAATTTGACTGGGTTTACTGTATTCCAATCAACTAGGCATGAGCATTTGGGTATCCGTTCGGATTCGGATCGATTTTTCCGGGTTTTGGATACCCAAATTTTAGAAGTTTATGATCCATTCGGGTATTTTATTTTTCGGATCAGATTCGTTTCGAACTTTGATTCCGTGGAGAAACTAGTTTTGAACTTTCAAATGATTGGAGAAATAGCACTATGACTAAACTTTATGTAAATATGTTATTATATCAAAGTTCTAACGAGGAAATAGATCGTCCACCCCAAAGAAATTGATTGTAACTGTATGACGTTTCAAAAAAAAGAATATTAGAAAAAGAACTGTGAAAACAAAAAACTTTTTTTTTTCTTTTGACTTGTTCAAGGATAAGGTTAGGGCTGGGCATTCGGGTCTCGGTTCCGGGTTCGGATAGGAACCGATCGGGTCCGGGTCTTTCGGGTAGGAGGGTGTTGGACCCAAATAGGAACCGAAATGATTTCGGTTCGGGTCCTCTCGGTTCTGGGTCGGTTCGGGTCCAAAATTCAAAAACCAAAAATATCAGAAAAATTGGATCTTGGATAGGTTCGGGTATTTTTGGGTTTTCGGGTATTTTTCGGGTTTTCGGATATATTTTTCGTGTATTTTTTGAAAACCCGAAAAAACTATAAAAATATATATATGGGTTTGGTTCTCGGGTACCCGATCAGTTCTCGGTTCCAGGTCGGTTCAGTTCCGGGTCTTTCGGGTAGAAGGGTTTTGGACCCGTTTAGGAACCGAAATGGTTTCGGCTTGGGTCTTTCGGGTTGGGTCCGGTTCGGGTCTCGGGTAAAATGCCCAAGCCTAGGTAAGGTGCTAGAAAATAGTAGCCAATATATCAGTGAATAGTGGTTTGGTAGCTTAACGATTTAGAGTAACTAACCCTTTTCTTAAAAAAAAAAAAAACGATTTAGAGTACCTTCGATTATTATTATTATTTTTAATCAATTTTTTTTTAAAAAGATGGTTTCACCTTTTTACCGGGGACCAGAGCAGATTATATGATCCCTTCCAAATGAGTGTCGACAGGACCAACACACCTTTGGTAACTTTGATTATTTAAATTACTGTTTTTTTTTTTGGGTCAAATTTGATTGCATTAGGATTTAAAAAAGAAAGTTCCTTCGGAACAGAGGTTCAAGTCCTTCGCTAAACGATCGGCTAAACAATTGCCAAGACGAGGGATAAAAGAGAAAGATACAGAAGAGAAGAGGGGAGCAAGGTTTCTAATGTCATGAAGAATACATGCAATCTCATTCTAATCCACGCCCAAATGCAGGGCTTTGACGAGGACTTCGGAGTCCGAAAATACTTGAAGGTCATAGACCTTTGAAGATAAGGCGAACCTAAGAGCTGAAAGCATTGCCAGTGCTTCTGCTACAAGTGCAGATGAGATGAAGAAACTGGAATCAGACCCGTGGAGGATGGTTTCTTCTCTCGAATTCTTTTGATCCATCCCATGCCTCCGCTCTTATTCTCCGCATTCCAAGCTCCATCGGTAAAGCATCTGGGCTGGGCTCCTCGAGATTGTAACGAAGCAGCTTGGGGTCTGTGGCTGCTTATGGCAGGCGTCCCGTTCGCATCTTGCCATGGTTTGGCCTCCACAATTGCTTTTAAGATTGTATCTTATACTGTAACCGACCTGTTTTCAAAAATCAAGAGATTTCTTGTTGTTCAAAGAAACCAGATTATCCAGGGGTAGAGAGGAAATGATGATAAACCCACATGAGGCAATGTTGTCGAATTGCGAAGAGGAATGAGCAACTGTTGGACGTTTGAGGGTTCTGGAAACAGAACTGGTCCCATGATGAGGGGGGCTCTACTCCACACTTCTTCCGCAAAATGGCAGGATCGCAAAATATGTAGAGAAGTTTCTGGCTCTCCACATCTTCTGCAATTCAGATCTGATGTGATACCTCTCCCCGCCAAAATATGTAGAGAAGTTTCTGGCTCTCCACAGTTTCTGGCTCTCCAACATTGTGTTCCCTTTCTTTTTGCATATTATATCCTGATTTTGATGAGAATATTCATGATTTGTCAGGTAACCAAATGAGAGCATCATGTGGTTTTTGAGAGCTTGGATAAAGCTGTCGAATGGAATCTTCATAGTGAGGTAAATGTTTCTGAATCATCGGTAAGTTCCACTCATTTGAGCTCGGGATGAGCAGATCACTAACTTTTAGATCGACATTCTGTTTTGTTGGTGGGCCTATGGGCGTGAGTGGCTGAGAAGTGGATAGCCAAGGATCGGACCAGACCTTGATGTTGCTTCCATTCCCTACGAGCCATCCAATACCTTTCCGAAGAACTTCACGGCCGGCCAGGATGCCTTTCCATCCGTGAGATGAGCTGCCGCTTGCGGAGCATTCCATGAAAGGGGTATCGTGACAGTACTTCCCAAGTATTACCTTTGCAAGGAGAGAATCTTGGTTAATTAGAATTTTCCAACTTGGCTTTGCAAGGAGAGCGTCATTGAATTCCTCGATTTCCCTAAAACCAAGACCCCATTGTCTTTTAGGGAGAGTCAGTTTTTTCCAAGCTATCTAAGATATCTTGCGTTTATCTGTAGAATCATCCCACCAAAATCTAGTGAGAATGGAGTGGATACGATTGCAAAGAGACTTTGGTAACTTGAAGCATGACATTGTGTAAGTAGCTTGAGCCGAGAGAACCGATTTTAATAAAACTTGTTTTACGGCCCCGGAAAGAAATTTTGTACTCCAACTGTGGGATTTTTGTCACATTTTATCAACCAGGCCGGTGAAAACGTCTTTCTTTTTCCTTCCGAAGTTTTCCGGCAAGCCGAGATATTTACCCACCCATCCTTCGTTGGTAATACCTAGTGTAGCCTTAACTATTTATTTGATTTCCGCAAGTGCTTTTGAGGAGAAAGTAACCGTTGACTTTGTGAGATTAATACATTGTCCAGCACTCTCCTCATACCGTTTGAGGATGTGAGCCAACTCCTTGCAACACACCTCATTTGTTCGACAAAAGAACATTGTGTCGTCCGCAAAAAGCAAGTGGTTAATGAAGGGGCTTTTCCTTGCAACTTGTTGGCTTCCTTATATTATTGTAAGCCGATTTACGGCTCTTCTTCCTCTAGTGGCTGAGTGAAAGTAAGCTGTGTTCCGGTCACCACTTTGTAGCCACATGATTCTGCTCCGTTGACGCCAGAAAAGTTCTTCAGCTTTATAAGCTAGTTCCAATTTTCCCGTTAGAGATCCGATGAGGCAGGGATCCGGCACCGATGCGGATATAGTTGTTTCCAGGGCCGATTGGTTTGTCTTAATCTCCTCCGAGCTGTTTTTGTTTTTTGTTTTTGACCATTGAATCAGGTCACGCCTGCATCTATTAAATTTGAGACTCACTTATTCTTCTTTTTTTTGGTCCCAGGAGTTTTCGATGAGTTGTCTAATTTCTTCAATTTCTCTGAGTCGCCGGTCAAAGCGAAAGACTCTTTTCTTCTTTGCTCTGGAATCGTCAAGGAAAGTGATGAGCGGGCGACGATCAGAGCCTTCATATCTCAGGTAATCACACCTGCTAGACGGGAAAGCTCACTCCAATCGCTGTTTGCCATATATCTGTCTAGTCTTTCTCGAATGAAGTGTGTATGACGGGTTCCTCTCCATGAAAGAGCACTGCATGAGTGTTTCAGATCCCACAATCCGTTTTGGGAGACACATCTTCTAAAGGGAATGAAGGATCCTTCGCAGCATATTGGGCCTCCCACTTTTTTAGAGTTATCGAGAATGTCGTTAAAGTCACCCGTTAGTAGCCATGCTGTCTCCCTTGATTCTCCAACCTGAGCAATTTTTTTCCAGAATTTTGCCATGTTTTCCGATTGGGGAGGGCCATAAATAAACGTGATGAAAAAACTCTTGTCTTTCACATGAATTTTTGTGTCGATAAGGTTTGGAGATGCTTCTAGTATATCGACCTTAATTTCTTCTTTCCAAAGTAGGATTAGGCCGCCTCCCACGCCTACAGGAGATACAATATAATGGTGTGCATAATTCATCCATTCAAGAGCATGGAGAACAAAATTATCTTGATTTTTTGTTTCCATGAGGACCATTACATCCGGGAATAACGAAAGACGTAATTCACAGAGTCTACGAACTGTCAGGACGCTCCCAATTCCCTGGCAGTTTCAACTAGCTAACGCTAAGGAAGCGGGTTTGGCGGAACCCGAAAATCCGCCGAGCCCTTTGATGTTGCTGGAATAGTCACCATTTGAGGTGTAAAATCCTTATTACAAGGTAAAGTTCCCCTATTGTCGGGTACAGAAGAAGAGCTACCATTTTTGTCAACACACAATTTCTTCTTTGTGGCGGTAGAAGCTCGAGAAGTCATCCTCTTTCTCAGGCTGAGTCCTTGACAATGGCTTTGTGAAATTCTGGTCTTCACGTTTGTTGTTTTCTTCTTTCCTGCAGCCTTCATAATAGCAGCTTTTGATGGTGGTTGGGGAGGGGCTTTCTTTTTCTTATTTGGTGTAGGAGTTCCCAGGCGATGGGAGGTGTGGATCCTTTGTTCCACCAAAGGTGAGACGTGGATGTCCCCCTGCGTCTGATCCAGATGATTGTTTCTCGGGGTAATGGACCTGGGATGGTACCTGGAGCTACTTTCAACCCCGTGTTCTTGGTTGTCTTCAATCTCATACTTTATTTCCACATCTTGCAGCCTACCTGAGAGAAAGTTTGAGCCGCATGTCTCTTTGTGGTTTTCTGCTATTACTGGTAAGGAGATTCTTTCAAGAGCTGATCGGCGCCGTTGGGATGAGTTGTTGACTTCTCCCTGCGCCATAATGGTTGGTAAACTCATGGCTTCTCTTGGGGGGTTCAGAGGTGGCGTATGTGAGCTTTGAGAACACTGAGAATAGTTAAGAGGATACTCGGGGTTGGTCCACTGGAGGGTCTCTGTTTTGACTTCGGATGACTCCCCGCATCTCTCGAGGGAGTGTCTTTTAGGGCTGGAGCTCTGGAGTTTATACGGGATGGAGTTCCCCTCTGGGGGTGAGCTCTGGAAGAGATCACTCTACTGTTTGAAGCTGATGTTGGGCGCCTGTATTCCCGGCTTTGGCTTTGGCTTTGGAAAACAACACCTTGAGAACGCGAGAAAGGTCTGGAATTTCTTGAGTACTCCCTTCTCGGGGATCTACTTCTTCTAGATGAGACAACTCCTTGCGCTCCTTCCTTGAAGAAGGAATTTTCACGGAGAGGGACTTCCCTGATTTGGTTTTCATTTCTGAAAGGTCCTTCTCTGCTCTGAGTTCTGCTCCCCACGTTACTACGGCTCGAGCCTCCTTTTTCCAAGTCTCTCTTTCTATCATCATCAAGTTTCCTTCGAGTGTTTGATTGACTTATGCCTTGGAAATCGCTGTTATGCTTCTTGCTGTCTTTTTCTCCTTGCTTCAGACAGTCTTTTATCTCATGAGAGGGGGAGAAACATTTGAAGCAATGCTTTTCAAGTTTTTCATACTCAAATTCCACTGATGTGATTTCTCTTGTATGGAGGCGAATAGGCATCGTCATTTCGAGGGGGCGGAGCCCGTTGATTTGGACTCGGATCCTACCTTGTGGGATATCTTGAGCAGAGATGGACCCTAGCTCCTTGCCAATGGTGCGTATAGTTTGGTCCGTCCAGAAGTGGAGAGGGATACCGTGGATCCTAACCCAGAATTGGATTAGTGCCGGGAAGGAGTTTGAGACAATCGGCTCCCACCTCTGAAGGATTAGCATCCACCGCTTATAGTGGTAAGGCCCTTTTCTCAGCACAGATTCCATTGCTTCTTCAGACTAAAAGCAAAACTGGAAGAGTTATGGGCCAAGTGCTCTACCGATGACCGTAGTTTCAAGGTTCCATAATTGGATGAGCCAGTCAACAACCCATTGAGGTTTTTGGAACTCGGGGTTTGTGACTCTTCCTATGAGCGACATTATGTTCTCCGCGATAAGGGCTAAGTTATCTCCTACCGGAATACGGACCGGCGAGCGACGTCCCAGTTTACTTGTTCATGGAATCCATTTTGCTTTGTCCTCCCATGAATAACATATGTCCATTTTGTTGACAGAGAACCCGTAGTTTGTTGATTGAAAGTGGGTAAAATTCAAGAGGGGCTCGTAAACTTAGTAGAAAAGGATCTGCAGTAAGCAGTATACGGAGGAAAACGCAGAAAACCAAGGAGAGATTTTCTTCAGGCCACGTTTTCGATTACTAGACCCCGAATATGCACGTCTCTATGTTGTCTCTGAGGTTGAGGTGAAAACCAAAGATTTAAATATCCCCATTGCAGGGTAAACTATCATTATTGTAGAAGGCAGAAACGGTATAGATGCAACGCCGAGCTAAATCAACCGGTGGAATGAGAAAATATTTCATAAAGCATGAAAAATTCTTGCCGGCGGATGGCAGTTGCGGAGGTTTGAGGCTGTTAGACGGTGGCGAGAGGGTGACAAGCGGTGAGAACAGGCATGCCGGACAGGGTATGGGCATACATTGGAACTCGTGCCTGGGAACGTTTCAAAACTCGCATATTCCACTTTTTTTCTAAAACATCTAACAATTACAGTTTTTTTATCTTATCTTTCAACATCATTTATTATGTTTTTTTTTAATTAGCATACTATGACATTCAAATGCCAAATTAATATAGAATTGCATAGAACGTCAACAGGTAGACAAAAATGCTTTCAAAAATTACCCTTTATTAATACGTATTAGAAAAAACATAAGCTACGTAAAATCATGTCTTGTAGTATTGACTATATGGTTAACAATTTCAAATTTAATTGGTCCTTACTAGAATCAGTAAATTTCCTTAACATAAAAATCAGTAAATTAGAACATATAAATATCAAAAACAAGTTACAAGTGGTGCGAATTTTATATGAGTTATTATTAATTTTTAGTTTTCTTAGATTTTTAGTTTTATTATATAAGTATTCATCAACGTTGCTTTCAGATATTTTTGTTTTGGTAAAAAGCTGTAAAAGTAAATGGTTATCAAAAACAAGGTATAAGAAAATTCAACTTCTGAATCCGCCGATGATGCCGAAATGGTATCCAAAGTCCTTCCTACATATCAAATGTATCAAAAATGCTATAATTTTGCATTGTTTATGCCAAGTTGCCAACAAGCATGATTCTCTGTAAATCTTACTTTATCACAATTAGTGAATCATGAGATTTGCAATGGGGAAATTAGTGAAAGGGATCGTTAACTTGGGTCACCTAGCTAGGAGATTTCCCAAATCTTCCTTGATTACACGAATTTAACGACAAAGTTTAGCATTCTCACACAAAAATCAATGAAAGAAATCTTCGGTTTCGGTTTCCGATTGATCCATCGCTTTCTTAAAGTTGGTTTGGTAAATTGTACCACTTGTTAAGGCTACCTTAAACCTTGGTAACTTGACCTATTTATACCATTATACTACCACAACTTTGTCTTACACTAAGTGGGTCAGTTTAAAGTTCGGTTTGATCCCGCTTTTATATCTTCTACAACAAAAAAATTGAAAAACGTATAATGCATCTTCACCTCAAATGTCGCGACTTCACCTACCAATGGATGATACAACTAAACTATCATGTTCAAGTGGATCAAATCATACTTGACTCGTGAGTCTTGCCCATTTAAATTCTCATTAATTAGGGGCAGTTTCGAGGTTCTTTGACAAAGCTTAAACTTTACCCATTTCTGTATAAGTGTATGATTTTAAAATCTAATGTATCTGTATTTGATCTATATTTTATATTTAAATTATTGTAGGAATTTATTACAAAAATGTTATATCTTGTTTTTACTAATTTCTAAGAGTTTCAATAAGTATTTTGAATTGGATACAAATATTCTTAGTTTGATTGTATACGGAAAAAAAAGAGAAAAGAATGTAGAAGAGAAGTAAACGTCAAAGTTGTTAGATCCTTATTGGTCAAAGTCAGCAGATTTTAACGAGTCATATTGGTCCTCTCCTACCCTACTTATCATAAACGTCCCAAACGAGACAAAGTTGTCGCTTCCATCATTCGATAGAATTTGTTCTATGTACACCGACGCAGAAGGTTCTACGATATATATATATATATATTTGGAAACTGGTTTCTCGAACTTTGTATTGCATAGTAATGTCCATTAGAATTCGTTTAACAGAAACAAATTGAATACGAACATAAAAACAGGTTATAAAATGGTCTTAGAGCATCGTCTTATTCCTCATTTTTATCTCCGTTGGATTTCTCTTCGATGTATTCCTCCATTTTTTACTCTAAAACTAATATTCTTAGTATATTCTTCATTTTCTATTTTATTATTAATTGTTAAAAATATACTTTTTCTATAAAATTTATAAATTAACTCATTATTTTTTTCTTTCAAAACTTTCACAAATTGTGATATTATTTGAATTTAACCATTACAATATCATAAAAAATAACAAAACAAAACACATTTTAATTTAAACATCACCATTTGAATATTTTTCCCATACATTATCAATTAATGCATTTCGAAGTAAGAAATGAGCGTTTTTATCTTTAATTTCTCTGAATCGAACAAGAAAATTTTGGAACCGAATATTTTCGTCCTCAGCTACTTCTACCTCTGGAGGTGGAGCTTCTCTTCCAACTTCAATTGGAGCATCAAGATCGCGTTCATCCTCGAATATCATGTTATGTAAAACTACACATGTAGTCATTATGTCATGTAACACATTCTTTTTCCAAAAACAAACCGGTCCTTTCACAATAGCAAATCGCGACTAGAGAACCCCGAAGGCACGTTCTACATCTTTCCTACATGTTTTTTGTCGCGTAGCAAAATATTTTTCTTTGCACCCATTGACTCGTGAATAGTTTGCACTATGGTAGACCATTTCAGATATATACCATCAGCCAAATAATAACTCATATTATATTCTTTTCCTTGAATGGTATAATGAACAGGAGGAGCGATACCTTGAACAAGATTGGAGAAAAGATGGGGAGATTCCAACACATTGATATCATTGTTAGTGTCTGGCATTCCGAAATAAGCATGCCATATCAATATTTTAATGATCTTGGTGGATCTGGAAGCGGTTTACCAGATTATTATTAGTCGTTTTTGCATTAAGTTTACTTTATGTTATTTCTAATTTCAGTATTTTTATGTATTTTTAAATTTAATATTAGTTTATGCTATTATAATAAAATCCCATCATCATATCTATAAATTTTAATCGAGTCCAAATATATTTTAATTATTTAATTATATTAAATAAGAAGTGAAATTATTACAAGAATATTTGACGAGTCATATTTTGTTGTGCTGTTGTGCATATGTGACAAGTACATTACTTAAAACTTTTTGGAAAATAATGAAACCATAAAATCATTGTCTCGTAATATTTGTTAAAATGAAAAGTACAGTTTTTAAAAAATGATAAAATATGAAGGACTAAATTATACATAAAAAAGTTCAACTCCATTTTGGAGTTGAAAATGGAGTTACTCCATATTTGGAGGAAAAAATGGCATTTCCCTATTTTGCAGTTAAAAATGGAGTAGAGTTGGAGATAATTTTACTGTAAAATAGCATTTAGAGTAGAAAATGGAGTAGGGTTGGAGATGCCCTTACAAAAACAAAACAATATAGAATGGGACTAGTTCATGATTATTAAAATAAAATACAGTGGAACTAATTGACAAAAAAATGAGTTTTTAATTCAATCATGGAATTAATCTGGTTTTCATACCATCTTAAGAATCATATCTATACTAAATTAAAGTAAACACGTAATAAGACTAAGCAAGAAGAAAATAACCAAGTAAATAAGATTAGAAAATGATTAATATATTAATGGGTAAGACAACTGATTAGTATAGACTACTAATTGATGCATGAAGCTAAGAAATTTCGTTAAATTCAATCTTAAGACAAAGATCATATAAATTAAATCAATCGATTTCCATGACATTAAATCCACTTATTTAATACGTATTAGAAAAACATAAGTTACATAAAATCATGTCTTGTAGTATTGACTATATGGTTAACAATTTCAACAGGTAGTATTGACTATATGGTTAACAATTTCAACAGCATTTTATGTAACCATCAATTTTCATTGAATTAAGAATGATTTTGCTTTAGACATTTCATTAATTATCTTCCGATAAAAAAATGCACTTTGCATTGTCAATGCATATCTAGCATTAAACATAACCTACATGATGAGAAATATGCAAATCTAAACTTAGACATCAATAATCAACCTAAATTACAAAATCTATGATTCACTAAAAGAGACTATTCACACATAGTTAAGAACAAAGCAAAAACAACATTATATTAAAGCAAATGCATAAATTAAAGATAAAGAGAAAATAATCGATATAAAATTTTTTCACTTAATGGATGAAAGTGTTGAAATCTCCATCCCAAAAGCAAGAACAATGTTTAAGATCCAAAAGAAGCAAAGAGAAAATCAAACTAAGGTTTTTCAACAACTTAAAAGTGTTTAAATAGTAAAGAGAAGCGGATTAGGTCGACAGAATTCAAACCAGGTCAGATCTTTAATTGTGGAATAAGTTGCTGCGGATATGTACTCTCCGAGATGGAGTGGTTCGAAATACTCTTTTGTATCAAAAACGTTGATTTCTTGGACATTTCATTTTGGACCCCTTTATCCGAAATCAGGTTCATCCTTTGAACTCCAACTCGCTTCCTTCTTGCTTCTTCCTCTTCCCTATTTTATTTTTTCTTTTTTTGTTCTCATAATCCTCTTCTTGGTCCAAGCCAAGCCATGTCTCAAACTCTTCTTCTCCTCGGTTCAACTTCAAAACACCTAAAAATAACAAAACGAATGCAAAGACTCCTAAATATACCTAAATGCAAATGTAAAGGGACCAAAAATCAGAGAAAACAATACTTAAAAGAGAATCTCTTAGACGCTACAAAACTGTGATCTTTTTCAATTACTTTAGATCTGTTCGATTTAACTCTGGGATGATGAACCGATGATTAATTGATCTTAGACCAGATTTGTTAGAAGACGTGACTCGGTTTCGTTAAGCGAACCAGGCAGAATGCCATTAGTCCAAATTAACTATTAAGCTGCTTTTTTCTTCCGAGACCAAACATTAATTAGTTCACTGGCCATTTAGCCTACTTCAGTATTCATATATATATATATAGTGATCATTGTGACTTGTTGTAAACTTGAAAGAAAAGGGTTTAAAATAATCTCACTTGTGCTTTTAAATTTTATTTAATTTTACAATCATTTTAAATTATTTTATACATGGAGGCCACAGAAAGAAAAAAAATATAGTTTACCATTTACACACTCCCAACATATTCCGCAAACACGACGTAGAACAAAGTATGAAAACAAAATACTGGTTTAAGAATAGTTTGAAACGTAGTTCGTACTCACAAGCAGTGGCGGATCCAGGTGAGCCAAGGTGGTGGCAGCTGCCACCACTCAAATTTTGATTTTTATAAAATTTCTAAGTAAATTTCTATTGTTTTAAAATTATGCCCTCACATCCCAAAGTAAAATATTGGTTTTGCCCCCACGGAATATAATCTCTAGATCCGCCACTGCTCACAAGGACGCTCACAACAACGACAGATTGGTCGGGTAAGACTACTATTGGGAAGAACATCAACCTTCAGTTCGTCGTGTTGGAAACTTTGACCAGGTTTCTCATATATATCTCCAATTGCACACTTAATATGTAGTGTGATGCTACAACTGTTGCACGCATAAATCCCCCTCCCCTTTATATATCTCTTGTTCGCATACTTCACACCAATATTCTCCATTTTGATTTTCCACACGTGAAAGCATGAGAAAATGTTCGTCATGCTTGTACCTCACTTTATATGGTAAAGTGGCGGCAACGATAACACGAAGAAAAGTCACAAATAATCCAATCTAGAGATATGGCAGAACTTGAACATGTCCAACACTTCTGTAAGGTCCCGTGCTAGATCATAGGAACAAAGGATGAGGATGACACCGATGATGGAATGGCTCAGAAACCATACTACATCCTATGTCTATATTGAAATCACAACCTTTGGAACACACATATAGGAGACTAGAGAATGGAAAATAACAAGCGTCACATGTGTATGATTTTCCACAGTTCTCTTGTAGAATGAGCGGATGTATATGCAATAAATGTTGTTTTCTAAGAGGGAGCTCTGCACATGTTTGATGAAGATTAAAATCGCAATGCTCACATTTGTAAATATTTTCGTCATAAAGAGGACGAATGCATGCTTGGCAATATGTGTTCTCGTCATACACTCCAGCGATCTTCTCAAAAAGCCTCAAGGGATGTTGTTGATGACTAAAATATTGTATAGTCCCATTGTCTAGCTTCTTGAACGACATGATATCTTCATATTCATCTGGCTCGCCCTCGAGTTCCCTTCCATCCCACACATCTCTTTGCGTCGCACATGTACAATGAATAGCAAATTCACATCCTTTAACGCAAAGATATCCTCTATAACCTTGTTTAATTTTTGTGTGACAAACTCCGCATAACCATTTCCCAGAAGGAAGAGATAGACGGTGACTGTGACGAGATACTACTATGACTCGTGGTAAATAGATGCACATTTTATGGACAATAAAATCGCATTGGAGACATAGGTAGATGAAATACCTCTCACCGTCAAATCCACAAACGTTACAAGTCAGAGATGCTTTTCTGTGAAAATACATGAGCGTATGCTCATGGCATTTTGGATGGTCTATAGAAAGGAGTGTGGGTTTCCTTGCACAAACTGGATGCATACTAAAACCACATATAGAACAATAATAAAATAAACCTTCATTAAGGTTTCCACAGCAATGGGATACCATACGGCAATATGTTGTATAATTAAGATATTCCGAAAGTTGGAGGCGATGTTTGGGATGATAAGCTGGGACATTGATCTCAGGTGGAGACTCAACACATTCTTTGTGGTAACTTCTATCGCATCCATCGCAAAAATAATAGGCAGTGCCGATTGTGGTAAGCCAACAAGCATTGCATGTGAAACCCGTTGGTTCTCCTTCTTTATTATTGCACCCATATAAAGGTCGGATATGATGATGATCTTGAGACTCATAAGAACGATATGAATTTTCGATTATGAGATATTTATTTCCGTCGTCTAAATCATAATCTTTTTCTGCGCATCGTATTCTAGGGCATAATAGGAAAGAAGAACCATGGTGAGGAGAAGGAGGGTGGTCGATGGAGTACATGGCTTTTACAAAAGAGGTTGTTGTTATAAAAGAATATGAAGAAGAAGAATGACAAAACGTAGTCAATATACTTTTCTAGAGGCCAGGAAAAAACAAAAAAAAGGGAATATACGCTTCATTATGCAACCTACAACATCAAGGAAGAAATAAGGAAGGTTGCAAAGAAGTAGATATATATCCTATATATATTCTTTTCTTAATTATTTTACCATCTCTCTCCGTGCTAATTGTTATAAGAGTATAAGATTCGAAGGTTTTATAATTCATATATTCTTTTCTTAAATCATTTAGGTTGTGATGAACAATGAATTAGTATATTCCTTTTTATGCAATGAAGTAGATATATCCTATTCTTTTCTTAAACCATTTAGGTTGTGTTGAACAATGAATTAATATAATAATTGCTTAGCTTCTACAACTAGCTTCAGATATCAATACATAATCATTTGATACTAATTAACGAATATAAAAACAACGACCACTTATATCCATTTAAGACAACCAATCAAAGTTACAAAAAAAAAGAAACACAAAACAATTAGAGTTACCTTAAACAAACATAAAATTTTGAAGACAGGGAACCAAACATATATAACTACTTGATCATCCTACATCGAAAAACATTTCTAAACAGATCTCAAACCAGAAATTCAAAAGAAAATGGTCTCAAACAAGTAGTTAAGCACCTGAAAAATTCTTATTCTAATACAGAGGAACGTATACCTAAACTATAGAGCAAGAGTCTAACCAACACTTATTCACTAACAATCAGCTTTCTATGTGCAAACAAAAATCTAACTTTAACCTATTTCAAGTTTAGTTTCTGGTCCATAATGGTGAAGTAGCTAAGAACAATAATAATCCCTCAAGCATTTCCATCTCTCTTATTGTTTTCTGATAAGGATAATAACCATAATCATGAAGATGTAACAAGCCATAAACATTTTGTTATATCATACTCGGCCTAGTATAGTAATAATATTATTAATTGATAAAAAAGGGGATAATAACAAACAGAAGCCAACAAGAACACTCCACAGCTCAAAGCCTCAACAGGTGATACAAGCAAACAACAATAATATTTATTTGGGCGGTATATATAACCAAAATCTCAATCGGGGATTATAGATTTGAGAGAATTTTAGTTCTAGTTGAAGTCTGGTTTCTCAGGGTAAGTGCAGCCAGACCTTTGGATCACTACATTTGAAGCGTAGCATCCCGCCCTCACACACTCCTCAATCGCCTTTCCGTGCACCAGCTGCGAAAGAAACCCTCCCACAAACGCATCACCTATGAACACAGAAAAAGGCAGTTAAACCATCGGTACTGGTTTACTTGATACTGAAACCAAATGTATGATGATCTTGTTATTACAATCTGGCAAAGCAAACTGTTTGGTAAAACCCGGATTTGGTTAAGGGTCCGTGGTGTTTAGGCTTACTAAATGAGTGGCTAATATCATCAAAGCATCAATAAGCTATTGCATAGAAATTCAGAGGCTCAACTCTTAGCTATAAGTCTACTGTATCTAGCATAGGGCTGTATGTAGCAGATTAGAGCTGTTGTGTGTTAGTTAGAGAGCAGTTAATGAGAGCTGGGTTCTTATCAAATACCTGCGCCGTTGGTGTCAACGAGCTTCTCCTTCGAGAGAGGGATGACTGGGTACTTCTTCACCTTTCCATCCTCGGCGACAACCACAGGATCTGCGCCTTGTGTAATCACAGTAGTCCTCTTGTATGTTCCCGTGGCTTTGGGTAACTGGGAGATCTTGATGGCTATTTGCTCAACATCATCGGTCTATATAAAAATATAGGCAAACAGATTACTAAACTATCTTTGTTCAAAGTTCAAACCAAAAAAAAGGTGAAACTTTGGCAGTTACCTCCCAGCCGTGAACCCTGGAGAAGGTTCTCGCTTCAGTCTCATTGCCAAAAACATAGTCCATGTACCTGGTCCCAGCAAGACATTAGATGCATGCAGGAGTCGTGCTTTTCAGTATATGGCCAATGATTACTTTAGGAAACTATAAGATAGAATATATCAGGATTTGCTTACGGTAGGCACTTTTCCTGAACGTCTTTGAAGAATTCACAGATGAATGGAGCAGAAAGGTTCATCGTGAACACCTGTCAGATATGTGAGCATGTCAGGATCTTTCATATTAATGACACACTGGTCGGGGAGACAGATCAGTGAGCGTGGTTTTCGTGAAGGATCATATCTAGTTTACCTTGTTGTTTGCAGCGGCATGTTCACGTACCAGCTGAATGGATTCTGGTGATACCGTGAGGAAGAACCCAGCAATGTAGTAGAACTTGGCCTTCTCAACTGCCAAAGGAAAAAACATGTTTCACAAAAATCTCAGATAATTCTGACATGTGAAACTATCCAATCTTGGAGAGCAAACTTTGATACAAAGGTCGGGAAAGATGAGTTTTTACCAAGAGCCCAGTTCTCAGGCTTCTTTAGGTGTTCAACCTTGTAGCAATTTGCAGCAGAAAGATTTGCGATAAGAGACCTGCGAAAAAGGAAACATGCCTCAATACAACTCACCAGAAGGAAATCTTTTAAGTTAAATCAGAAGCAGACATAGAGAGTGATTCTAGACTGACCGTTCTCCACCCATAACACAGACACCGCAAGTTCCTGTAGGTGTTGACTCATCTTCGTAATAGTGGACCTGGATATAGAACACCGGCAGATTTTAACAGTCTTGTATATCATGACGATTTGGAGTGGAGTTAAATCAGAACCAAACATCAACATTTAAAGCAGACTCACATTGACACCAGCTGCTGTAGCATCCTTCTTCATTGCCTCTCCGTATTTGTCCTTTCCAATGGATCCCATGTAACTGGTTGCCCCAGGGATTTGAAGCATCCACTGCAGTAATCAAAGATATCATTTGTTTCGCAAAAAAGTAGTAACATTAAAACAAGTATGAAGAATAAGGCGTGATTATCCTTTACCTGGGCCACTTTGATAGAGTTTTGGGTAGCACCTGAAAGCCGACCGAATCAAGAAGATATCAGAATCCTGCAAATGCACATAAATACCACCAAATGTCGAATAGCGCAAAAGATGAATTACCTCCAGCGATGTATTCGACTTTGAACTTCTTGCTCATTTCATCGTACCTAAGAAAAATATCCGTTTTCATGTAAATTCCCAGTAACAATATATCTAACGACGATGAGTTGGTTAAAACAAAAAAAATTGTCACAGTCATATCAAATCACATCAAGCTCGTTTCTTTGTCTAAATCACTTAAGGGTAAGGAAAAAATCAACAGACTTTTACGAACTTGTATATAGTGTTCGATACAGGACTTATCCAGATTCCATTTTACACAGGCCACAACGATTACAGAACAACTTGAAGAGTAATTAAGACTTGTTTTGCAACATTGATTTGATAATTTCAAATGGAAGCTATTTCGGACCATTTGAGTGCAGCAAAAATCAAATCCAATTTGGATTAAGAAAAAGTGATGCTTACATGGGCAAATGTTTGTCCTCCGCGAGAATCGCATTGTTCAACTTGATGTCGTATCTGTCACGATTCCAGAGGAAAACATTAGAGAAATCAGAGGAGCCCAGAAGAATATGTTTACGCAGACAATCCAGATCCGAACGAAAACAATAGGACAAGAGACGGATCTGAGCGAGCGAGCGAGCTTACTTGTTGAGAAACTCTTGGTCGACGACGGCCGAGACGTCGAGGAGTGGGTTTCCCATTCCCAAGAGGATTCCATCGAAATCAGAGGAAGCCATGGATTGAGATGATGTGAAGGAATTCGAGAAGAGGGAAGAGATTCAGATCTGGTAAAGGAGGCTCAAGTGTTTTGGTCAGTGGAGTGTGTTTAATATAAAAAGGAAATTTTTTTTTTTTAATTTTTCCATTTAAATTAAAAAAAATAATCCTAAAAAACAAATTCTAATTTTTCATTTCTATATAAACTACTATTTATGACAATTACACACCAAAAATTAAATTAATAATCGTATCTAAAACTATTTATAGCATCTGCTTCAGCAAATATTTTTATAAGGTATATATTTATTTCACCAAAAACTTTATTTACAAATTTATGTATTATATATCTTCACACACAGTGATTTAATTTTTTTTTCTATTTTTTTTTCACGGATTATAAAATATTAAATTATAAATACGCATATGCATACTTATCTAATATATATCTAAATAACCAAAGCATGTACCAAGGAAGGATAATCTTCTACCAAGGAAGGATAATCTTCTCAAGTAACAAAATAATTAATTACAGTAGTTTTTAGGTGTATAGTGTATACTATAGGTCACAATCCCACCCACCCACTTGAAACAATAGTCAACGTACGTTGAAAACTCTGTTGGATCGCGGAAGTACATGGTTCAAAAAAGTTTATCCCTATTTAATACTATGAATGAGGAGGAAAATATAAAATCATTTGTCGGTGGCATTGATCAATGAGTGTCCTAAATTATCCTTTCAACATTCAAGTTTTCACTTTTCAGGGTTTTAGAGTGGTACGTTTCCGTAAGATTTTTACTGTGACAATTCCTTCTTAGGTGAAGGTAGTTTGGTCTAATATGTTTTTTTTTTTTTGATGATCAAAGATATGTTTTTGTTTATACTTGTGGATTTACAGCTTAATTACCTAAATTGACCTTTTTCAGTTTCAATCTATGTGGTTGGATTATGAACTTTCTGAAAAAAGGAGTTTCGAATTTGAGGTAAAGATTAAAAAACATAAAAAAAAGTTTCCAAATTTCTAATAGAGAAACCTCAGTTGGATTCTTCCATAATACGGTCGAAACAGGGACGATGTTATTTTTGTTGAAGATTCACAGAGGATAAGAGTACATAATGCCAAACAATTCAGGCAAGAAACAATATGTAAAATGTGTTTAACAAAACAACCTTTTGATGCATTCTTCAAAACATCTATATCCTTCATGTGTTATGAATCTTACCCTTAAGACAGAAGTAAATAGCTGTGCAAGAACTCAAAATGTAAAGAAAAAACAAAAATCATAAGAAAAGCCAATGGCGGCTTTGTTTCTTCTCATATGAAAGATGATCATCAAGAGAGAGAAAAAACGTGTGAGAAACAAGAAGAATTTTCTGGACTGTAAATCCTCATGGAAGATTCAATGGCGAATGAGTTAAGCAGAGAAAGAATTACGGTTTTACGAGTGTTTAGAGATGATCACAGATGGCTTTTGTGAACTCTGTTGTGGTTGAGGTACCTCCGAGATCAGCGGTTCTATACTTTCCCTCAGCTATTGTGTTGATGATGGCACTGTGGATTTGCTCTGCTTGTTTGTTGAGCTTCAGGTGCCGCAACATCATCACTCCACTCAGAAGCAAAGCTGTCGGATTCGCCAGGTTCTATACAACACCGCCAAACAAAAACAAACATTTACATCAAGTTCCGATCTTCAACACTGGGTAGATCATATCTAAACCCATTGCGCAGTGATGTTTGCAGAGAATGTATAGATGGGACTCGTTAACCCCTAATGCTAGGTTGGAAAGTTATTAACATCACTCAAGTATTACAAGCATCAGGATCCAACAAGAAGTTCTACAATAGAATCTAGACAATGATTTAGTTCTACACTGAAACTCTAAGCATCTAAATGTTCTACCACAAAAACGCAGAGGAGAGGGAGATTAAGAATCTTCTCTCAGGAGCAACTTATATCATAATTGGTTTTTAGGGTAACAGTCGGATTGAGTTTACTTATATTTAAATGCGTCATACAAATTTAGAATGATGATAACATCTGAGAATGATGCGGCTTCGAGAACTAACCTTTCCAGCAATATCAGGTGCAGAGCCGTGAACAGCTTCAGCTAGAGCAATACCATCCTCCCCGATATTACAACTGCAGCAAAACATAATAAGAGCTTAAGATAATTGCCTCATTGTCATACTAGAATATATTCTGCGAGATGAAAAACGTTACCTTGGAGTCAATCCTAGTCCTCCAACTAGTCCGGCACACAAATCGCTGATAATATCTCCATAGAGATTTGGCATCACCAAGACATCAAAAAGTGCAGGGTTCTTCACAAGCTGCCGGAATTGAGAATATCAAACACATATTCCACAATACAAGAATGCATTTTGTTCCCTAAGTAAAAATAGTGGAAAATCCGACTCAAGTACGAGTTTCTGGGTAACCTAACTCTAAAACCAGCAAGATTTTCCCAACCACCAACTTAACTAACTATGATATTGGCCTTTACGCAATTCAGAACAAAGGGTAAGGAGAGAGCATGTTGTAGCTTACCATCATACAGCAATTGTCAATAACAACCTTCTCGTATTCTATCTCAGGATACTTCTCAGCAACCTCATCACAGCACTGAAAAACAGGAAGCAAATGAAACCTTGTTTCAGAACAAAAGGTTAAAAAAAGAAGCCAACAAGAGACTAGAAAATCACTTTGTTCCCCTAATTGAAAAGTGTTAATGTATTCTGGAGTTCTAAAATGAGCAGACCTGCAGGAAGAGACCATCAGTTTTCTGCATAATGTTGGCTTTGTGAATTGCAGAAACTTTCTTCCTTCCGTGGGTCTTGGCATAGAGAAAGGCATACTCCGCAACTCTCATACTCGCCTTACGGGTAATAATTTTAAGACTTTCCACCACACCCTTAACAACCTAGCAAATCAAAATCAAAAATTATCAGAAAGGTTCTTAAAAGGATAATAAATATAAATTCACTCAAACGATAGAGCAACAGACCAACCTGGTGTTCAAGCCCACTGTACTCTCCTTCAGTGTTTTCACGGATGGTAATGAGATCAACGTCATCATAACGGGTTTTATACCCAGGAAGGCTGTAGCAAGGCCTAACATTGGCATACAAATTCAGCTCTTTCCTAAGAGTAAGGTTCAAAGAACGGTGACCCTTTCCAATCGGCGTTGCCATTGGTCCTTTCAAGCCAGCCTTTCTATCAAGCACAGATTGAAGACTTTTCCATGTCAAGAAACTATTGGTTCTAGGATCTATTTCAGTACCAACATAGTGCTCGTCCCATTCAATGGCCACATCAGCGGCAGTAAACACCTGGATCACCATAAAGGGCAAACATTTTTCAGAGACATCAACTATCAACTACAGAAACAAAATTCCGAATTCTACAAGCCCATATATTAAAATCATCACAGCAAAGTATTAAGCATCAATGTACGTATCTCAGTAATCGAAACGCGATGGAACTCGTAATTCCTATAACAAGTAACGAAGGCATCTTCTGTTCCCACAGTACACATGAACGAAAAAAGTAGAAAGCCGAATAGAATAAGGGACCTGTTTGACAGATGCGGCGATCTCGGGACCGATCCCATCGCCAGGGAAGAGAGTTGCTTTGATCGGAGTGGTGGAGGAGGAGAAAGCCCTAACAGCGGAAATGAGCGCACCGGAGCTAGAACTCGAAGTCCCGAGAATCTGGCTCGATCGGTTACCAATCAGCCGTCTCGCGAGAAATGCTGCCATGGTCATCGCTTCCAGCCTCAGAAGGACGCAGCAGAGAGGAAAGAGAGAGAGAGGAGACTTTTTGCTGCGTTGGACCACAAAAGTTACATTTATACTTTATTCTCTCCACAGGAGAAGAGAACATTTCCTTTAACGCCTCGTAGTTTTCTCAGAAATTCCACTGGACTTAAATGGCACAAAGTGAGTTTCTAAAAATACGAAACGGCTTGCAGTCTAGGTTTCTAATGGGACTCATTTGTTTTTTGTAATACATTGCAGAACAAATACGGTGATGTAAAGTATTGTGTCTACGTATACAAGTGAGAGGATAGCAGAATTTTACCAAAATTTGTAAATTCATCACACATACTAATCTATGTCTATGGAAGATCATAATTGTGGTAGATGAATGAGAGTTTTTTTTATGGGTTTACGAGGTGTTCGCAGATGGCTTTAGTGAATATATTCCGTCGTGGTTGAGGTACCTCCGAGGTCAGCAGTTCGAAGCTTGCCCACTCCTATTGTTTTGATAATGGCTTTGTGGATTTGCTCTGCCTTTTCATCCAACTCCAGGTGCCGAACATCATAACCCCACTCAAAAGCATAGCTGTAGGATTCGCCAGATTCTATAAGCATTTGAATACTGGAATTCTAAGCCACCATCTGAATTTAAACTATTCAAAATGTTAGAATGAATCAAAGTCTTTTTTTTTTTTTAAGTACTAACCTTTCCTGCAATATCAGGTGCTGAATCATGAACAACTTCAGCAAGAGCAATACCATCTTCTCCGATATTACAACTGCATCAAAACATTAAAATAATAAGGCCTTGAAGATAAATAACTGCTTCAAATGGCATCATAAGGTTGATGAATGAGCCGATATAATTTACCTTGGAATCAATCCTAGTCCACCAACCAATCCGGTACATAGATTACTGATAATGTCTCTATAGAGATTCGGCATCACCAAGACATCAAAAACTGATGGGTTTTTCGCAAGCTGTAACCACTATAAGACTTATCAGTCACGATATTACACCATGCAAGAATCTGCAAGCTAATCCCAACTTGTTACTTAATTAACTATATATCAGATAAATGATATTTAGTAAGGTATGGATTATGTGACTGTCGCTTACCATCATACAACAATTGTCAATCACAACCTCCTCATATATAATCTTAGGATACTAAATAGCAACCTCTTGACAACACTGGAAAAATAAAAATAAAACAAAAATAACAGGGAGCAAATCAAGAAGATTGTCTCACAAGAAATCGTTTTGATCCTTATTTAGTACCTTGAGAAAAAGACCATCAGTTTTCTGCATAATGTTAGCTTTGTGAATTGCAGAAACTTTCTTTCTCCCCTGAGTCTTGGCTTAGTGAAATGCATACTCTGCAATTCTCAAACTTGCCTCATGTGTAATAAGACTTTGCTGTCTTTGCACCACACCTTTAACAACCTAATTAACAGTCAGAAAACTTAACAAGTCAATCATCACCACGGAAAGTTTCTTCTTGATTAATACAGATTGATTTATAGAGAAATTAAAAGACTAATTAAAACCTGACGTTCAATCCCACTGTACTCTCCATGTGTGTTTTCACGGATGATGATGAGATTGACGCCATCGTAACGGGGTTTGTAGCCAGTGAAACTAAAGCAAGGCCTAACTTTGGCATAAAATTGAATCTCTTTCCTAAGAATGCCTTTTCCACTTGGCAATGGCATTTCCATTGGCCCTTTTAAGCCAACCTTGTTCCTGCGCAGAGATTCGAGACATTCCCAAGTGAATAAAGTCTAGGTTCTAGGATCTTTTTCTGTACCAATATAATGTTCTTCCCATTCAATGGGAACCTCAGCGACAGTAAATAATCAGCATAAATGCAAAAAATTGTCAGAGAGATCCCACAGTTTGGGTCGGACTGACAGTAGTATTAGGACATATCACTATGAGTTATTATGAACTTATGACCACCCCAATGTTAGAAACAGGGGACCTGTTTGAGAGATTCAGTGATTTCGGTACCGATACCGTCGCCAGGCAACAAATTTACTGTGATCGGAATGATGGAAGCCCTAACAACGAGCGTACCGGAGGTAGAAATTGCAGCCCCGAGGATCTTTCTCGATCGGTTACAATTCATATTCCTCCCCAAGATTTTGAATGAAATAATATATAATGGTCATGGTTTTAGGTAATTATAACTGATTCTAAAATAGCAAAACTATATGAAAATAAATAAATAGAAGGACCACATGCAGCCTCGGAACTATCTGATTACGATACAATCATACAAAAAATATAGGTCTCTGCCTAACGCTCCACAGAGTCAAAGTTAAGTTCTACATGTAATTCTACAAAGAATAAAGTTAACTGCCTAAAACCATTCCGATTTTGAATTTCGGGGCTATTTTTTCAAATTAAGTTAAAAAATATGATTCAAGTGGATAAAACCTATCCTAAACCAAATTATATAAAACCCGATTTCAAACATAACCAATCAAAAATAAAAACACCGTCCCGAAATCCTATGGGACAATAAACTCTAATATTCCTAAATCTGATCATACAAACATGAACCCAATTGAAAGGAGAATCAAATACAAAATAACGACCAGGACGGATCAGATTTCAAACTAAAGGCCAAAATTCTAATCCCACAATCACGAGTCACTGAGACTACTTATTCATCAGGTGCGAAATAAGCGAACAAATCTGGAGCAACTTGACTTTCAGAATGGAAGGTACCTCTTTTCTCTTCCACACTGGCTTTCTCTATTGTCTTGGGTCTCTTTGCCGAACCCCTCCTCTTTGCTCCCACTAAAGAGATTAGGTCAAGAGAGATTTGCCGAACCATTCCGATTTTGCAACAGTACTGAGATAAGCGATGCTGTGTTTTTACACCAATTGGCTGATCTCGAGCCCTCGTTGTCTCTCACAGTTTTGCAATAGAACATTAAGGATCAAGATGAACCTGGTGGATATGAGTAAGGAAGATGGTGCAGAAGAATGCTATCGTTAGGAAATTGTAATATAAAACATTCGAGATAAAGTAAGCTTGTAATCTAAAACAGCATTGATATCCAAGGTAATGATTTCATTATTTTTCTTCAGAACTCCTTCAGTTCTCTATTTACAAATCATCTTCTACTCTAATTCGTAATCCATCAAATCATCCTCTTCTACACCCTCTTCTCTATTTCCTAAAACCTTCAAAGAAGTCTTCCGGATTTACTGACAACTGAAGTCATTTGTCTGTGTATCATATTTACAAAACTTCCCCAATCAGTTCTTTCTCCTTTCACAAACCCTCAAAAAAATCATCTGGCAGGGGATTATTGACAAATCCATTCTCTAAATCCGCAACTTCTTCTTCAACCTCTAGGTTGTTGTTATCTGCATCATCTATCAAAGCTCCAACGGCACCAACTTGTGCCTCACCATCTGCCTCAACACCTACGTTTGGTTGATCATAGATATAATTATAGTACTCTCCCCCATTGGCCATTTCGTATTCTTCAAATTGTCCCACCAATTGGTATGGCTCATAACCAACATCTTGTTGTTCAGCAACAAAAACATCCCCAATTGCTTCTTGCAAGTTAATACCATTCTCATCATTCCACTGGTATATGTTCGGCCAATCGCCATTGTTTTGCTCGTCATTGTCGTTCTGCAGTAAGTTCTCATTCACGTTCCCAACGTTGCCGTGCTCTTGTACAATCTGATGCACAATCCCAAGATTACCATTCTCGTTTACGTTCCCGTTTACGTTCCCGACCTGATGAACAAATCCCATCACATTCTCATTTACGTTTTGATTATGTGCATGTCCATTCACGTTCCCGTAAACGTTCTGATTGGCGTTAACATTCTGAGGATTCAATACCACATCTCCATTCGGACCATTCGCATGCCCATTTATCTGCAGATTCCCAGCTTCATCGTCACCTTGATCCATGATGATATTGCGAGGGATAAGATTGCGAACTTATCTTCTGGCGGATGATCAAGAGACTTGGTTTCTTGAATAACCGGAACTTCACACAACGGTTCTTTCTGGTGATAATCTTGTGGCGTTCTCAAGAATGCAGAGCTTAAACTTCTGATATCTCCGTATGACCTCGAGAGATAAGACGACAAGAACTTCAGACGCGAGCGGTGGTTTCCGGTGAAACTTTACGATTACAATCTCCGGATAATCTTGTGGCGAGGCTCTGCAATCTAGAACTGAACTTGACTGCTGCGGAGATCTCCGTATGATCTCGATTAGAAACGACCGGAAGTTCACACCCAAGGCGGTTTCCGGTGATCTCCAGTTAATCTTGCGGCGCTCTCAAGTTTCGCTTTCTACAGGAGTATGTATAACTGCTTTGTTGCTTAAGAGTTTCTTTAAAAACGATGCATTTAATCTGAAAAATATATAGAAATGAATATTCGGTTATTTGGTTTGATTTGTTTGAATTATTAGAGTTTTAGGTTTTTAAGTTTTAGAAAATAGATTCATTCGGAAGGAGATTTTATTTCGGTTCGATTTTCGGGTTCGAACTCGGTATAGCACGAAAATCCCAATTTAAGATTCAAAAATCTAAAGCTAAAGGTTGTGGGGTCTTAGATTTTTATCCGAACCGAAACTTTTGAATCGAACCGAACCGAAGTTTGTTCATTTC
Organism: Eutrema heterophyllum; assembly: GCA_002933915.1. Classification (NCBI taxonomy): domain Eukaryota; kingdom Viridiplantae; phylum Streptophyta; class Magnoliopsida; order Brassicales; family Brassicaceae; genus Eutrema; species Eutrema heterophyllum. The sequence continues at coordinate 986,138 of PKMM01013437.1, read as the reverse complement.
GGTTTGAAATTGGTTAGTAATAGTGAACTAATTGGCAGCTTTTTGAAATGGATTTAGTTATTGATTTGGTTCGGTTTGTTTTATCAGAACCGGACTTATTCATTTTTTCTAAACCGATTTTTTTTTTTTAAATCGATAATCGAATCGAATCAAATTTTGATACAGATTGTAAACATAAAATCAAACCAAATTAACTGATAACTTAATTGTTATTATTCGGTAGCATTTCATCCAAACCGAACTTACGGTCCGAAGTTGCACCCGGAATCTTACCGGCAATTTTCTCCATTAAACCGAATAAACTTTAAAGTGGGGCCCATCACTTATCTTCTTCACCCAGCCATCTGTCTTACGGCTGAGATTGGCGGAGGGAAAACGGAAGGTCGATAATCGAAACATCGGTTCAAGAATTTTCCGATGAGTTCCACCTTCATCCCGTCAAAACTCTGTTTGACGATCTTTCTTACAGAAACTCGAGGCCGGGTTCGGATACCGGCGATTTCAATTCCCGGTGGTAGAAATGTTCGCGCACGCCGTTCGAAAATCGTCGCAAGATCACTCGATCTTCCGCTTCTTCCCTTCAGTATGAGCGAGGCTAGCACCATGAAGCAAGATACTTGGCTTTACTTGAAGAGGTACAATATAATCTATATGATTCGATACTTTTTTGTCAGATTTTGCATGTTTGGTGGTAAAATTTGGGGAATGGTGGTTTGCTTTCAGTCGATGAAAAGGAAGAAGAATATGTTTGTTCATTTCATTTGGATCCTATTTCCATTAGCGAGAAAGCAACAGAAGCATCCTTTGCTGCTAGATATGGCTGCTTGGTGCTCATTGAAAACGTAAGAAGACATTTCTCAATCCTTTTGTGTGTTGTTAATTAGTGAAGCCTTGTTTGAGCTCTAAAACCCACAATACATTTTCAGGTTGAGAGATTAGACATTGATGCACTTGTCTCCATTCGAGGCGCTGGTCGTGTGAAGATTTCACGGTTTTTAGGGGTAAGAACACAAACTTTAGGTAATGTGGCTTGTAGACTAGAACTAGACTGCGAGCTAATCTTTGTACAAAACTCAGTATAGCTTTTGCGGGTTCTTGATTCAGCTAAAGTGTTGATTAACCTCGAATGTTATTCAAACTTAGCTTATGCTCTGCAAATCAATTCATATGCTTTCTTATGGAATCTGAGTTACTCCGGCTGATCTTTAGTTCTTTACTGTTTTTACGGGTTGTGATTGTTTAGACTCTCATAAATAATCGTCTTTTACTTTCCGTTTGACGAGATTATTTTAAGTAGTTTTCTTCATATGGGAATAAAGTTTTATCCAAAGTTGAGTTTTTGACAACATGAATTATTGTCTCAGGCAGATCCTTATTTGTCTGGTGAGGTCAAGGCAATACACGATCGTGTGAATTATGAGAGAAGCAATGAAATAACTTCAAAAATCTTACAGCTGAAGGATTCTATTAGGAGTCTAAACAGTTTGGAGATCATACTTAAGGTACAAAACCTACTTAAAGCTCTCTCTCTGTCTTTTGTTGTATTTTTTTCGTTTTCAAGATTAATCTATTTTACTTGGAATCAAACATATACTAAGAAATTAGAACTATATAGTTATGTAAGTTGTCTGTAGTGTAAAGATCTTTTACATTTATGTTCTCAGAAGTTGAAGTTTTGAATTATGTCATTTTGCAACAGGCTCCGGAAGACTCGCCTCTACAAACTCGTCTCTTAAACTCTCTAAACTGGGCTGAAGATGAGCCACCAGTAGAATGTGACGAATCATTCTTTCCTTCTCTCCAAGAGCGTCTATCCTTTGCTGCATTTCAACCCGTTTCCGGTAATTTCACATCGTTTCTCTCTTGTGTTTTCAAGTTTCAAGAAGCTTTTCAGTTTGAAACTATCAAATTCTACATCATAATAAAACCATAAAGTTCCCAAACCAGTTTGATTCCTTTGGAAGTGTGCTGAATACGGGAGTTGATAGCAAACAAATCCTGAGGTTTTCGGGTTTTCTTGTGTGCAGGATCAACGCAGTCGGAACTGTCAAGGTTACAACAAGAGAAACTAAAGGCAATGGATATGAAAGATACAATAGAAAGGTTAGAGCTCTCAATGGGACTCATCAAGGAGAACATTTCCTCAATTGCAGCCAAACTCGCCATCCAATCCTTAGATATTCATTAGACTATAGAATAAGTCTCTCATTGTAAATGTTATGTTTTATCGCTAAATTAGTGAATATGTATATTATAGCCAAGAAAGTGTATATTCTATCACAGTAAAAAATCACCCAATTTCTTCCATTTGGATATCCAAGAATATATTCAAGTAAGAGGCAAAATACACTATCAGATCCAAACTATTTATGTTAAAAACCCATATTTTCAATCTTTGAAACAACTCATATGCCAAGAAATAGGCAAGATATGATCAGAAACTTTATTGGATGGGAAAATGTGTTTTCATTCTAGTCTCATTGCCCATGATCTTACCTACGCTAGAGTTTCTAATAACAAAAAGATGTAAGAAAACATTAAAATGTACAGAATGAACAATAATCTGATATTATACACATTTTCTTGCACGCCAAGTTTGCACCAGGTCACAGAAAACTCTCCTTTTACGTTTTGCCAAGATTGTGTCACGAATGGAGCGGTCCACTTCCGGGGAGGAAGAGATGTCATTTTGAAGCCTATTGTTGCGTTCTTGCTATATGTGGTAGATGACCGAGTGTGCAACTAGCCGTAGGAGTAGTTTTGGGGACCGATTTGCGGAAGGAAAATCAGGTGTGAAAGAGGTAGGGATGGGTTTCAAGACTACAAGTGGAAGCTAAAGCTCCCCATTGTGCAAGACGAGGCCGAGATTGGAGCCTATCAAGCTGCCCAGTCCATAGCAAGTAAAGGAGGCCCTGATATACACTTTCAACATTAAAGTTAATGCGTTTAGTCACTTGATACTACCACATTCTTCTACAGTCCAACTCATAAATTTTTTCTTACATTTAATCCGACAATCTAATGGATCGATTGTTATGTTTTCATTAAAAAAAAAACAAAAAAAAAAAAAAGAGCCGAATAACAAATCTGCAATAACAAATTATTCAGTCAATACATAAATTAAGATAATCCAATCTAAGAAACTCTGATTCATATAAGTAAAGAAGCAAGACGACGAGAACACTCTTCTTTCCTTACTTCATTCCAGAGAGGTCTAAACATCTCAAGAAATCTAATCATAGGGTCCATCACTTGAGTTGTTGTTGTGTCAAAGAGAGACTTCCACAATTGAAGAATGTAAGATTCTATGGCTTCTCTCGCAAACCCATTCGCGGCTGAAACATCCTTGACAGATTTCAACTTCTCCTCTAACATCTTCAGCTCTTGTTTGTATTGTTCAAGACCAGACGGTTTCGCTAACCCACCATTTTTTAGAATCGAAACAATGTGAGTCATACCTCTGACTCCATGAGTAAAATTCTGCTGAAACGTTCCCGTTAGTACCAAATTGATGGATTTGCCACCATCCTTATAGACTCCATTATTGGGTTTGATATATGTTTCAAACACATATTCAATAACAAGAAACACCCTTCCAACCACAGGACCGTTAACATGTTTGTTCCCTACGTAATTCAATAGCCAATGACAGAACCGTAACATAGAACGTATGTCATCAGATAATAAGAACATTGTTTCAGCCACAAAGAGTGAGAGCTCAACTCCTAGTCGCACAGCTTCCTCTTTCTGTTTCTCCTTCTCCTTGGTGAGATTAGTCCTGTAAAAAACGAAAAAATAAGTCAACTTTGGAATTGTAACGTGAGTAAGAAAGCAAACTAATGTAACTGACCCTGAAGTGTAAGGAGAATATCTGGACGGTGGAGATTTCTTGTTTCTATGCAGAACACGGTTAGTCATCGACATGGATTGCCACTGGTTAGAGAGAGGTCAAAGTAACAATTCAGATGCAAAATTATCAAAATATATCAACGTGTTAGATTCTATCAATCCCTATATCGTAACCCCTACAAAAAAAAAAAATCGTGGAAAAGAAATCACCTCGTTGATGTAGAACGAAAAATCTGATCTGAAAACCCTCCGATTCTAAGTTTTGTTGTTTTTGTTTTATATCAGAAAGAAAAGTTGTCACTACGATAATCCCCAAGTAACCGCCTCTTCCTCAATTTTAGCCTTCTAAAACGTGTCAACACTGCAATTTTTTTTTTTTTTTTTTTTTTGACAAAAGGGATATAACCTTCTTTTTTAGGGTTTCTAGCTAGGTAGAATCTCAACCGTTCCCACGATTTTAAATGATATGACATTTATCTTGATTTTTTGTAACAGTGAAAATGTGTTATAAAGGAGCACAAAAAACATATGGCAAATTCCTATGGTTTTGGATCATCAGAAATTTTCGACAAAATTATGATGGAATGCCAACAATTTTCCGATCTATCAGAAATCGGTAGAAAATTTTCGAAAGATACATCTTGATGGTATTTCTATCTTTTTTGTTGTCGCAAAACCCAACCGATTTAAAATAAAATAAAATAAAATATATGACTGTTGCAAATCCGCTAGATGATATCGTCGCAAAATTTTCTACAAATATATTTGATGACGGATTTTTCCAGTCTTTAACCCGTCAAAAGCGACCATTTTTAATGGATTTCCGACGATTTGAGCCAGGTCTGACCCGTAGTCTTTTGCTGCCTAAAGCAAAAATATTTTTGAACCCCAAACTGGGTATGTCAAAGGTATTGCAAATGAGGCAAACCACTACACCATAACCAATATTATGAATGCCTCTAACTTCTTAATATAATTGTGTTACCTAAAACAACAGCTCTATGAGCTATAAACCAGGACCGGCCCTAGTTTTGGCCGTTGAAAATCGCCTATTTTTTGTAGTGACGTAGACATATTTTTTAGGGTTGCATAGACCGGGAACAAATATGCAAAAACCAGACGTTTGGAAATGCAAAAACGATTTTTAAAACTCTTTTAGGTGTTTTGATCTTTATACGTTCCTCTTTTTACAATTTAAATGATTTTATGGATTCATTAATATTAAATCTGAATTATAATTAAATATATATAATTTTTAATTTATTTTCACAATTTATGTTGTTTATATTATAGCTTTATGTAACAGAATTTATCCGTAACTTACGGATCATCTGTTTCGCCAGAACCAGAAATGCTGCCGTTGTCTCAGAATGATGCGGCCAAGAAAGATTCAAGCGTGGAGGAAAAAAAAATAGAGAGAGAAAGAGATAGGAGACTTTTTTGCTGCCTTGGGTCAAACGTTATGTAGTTTATCTGCAAGAACAAACAGAGTAGAACATGTTCTCCATTTCCTTTTTCTGCAAAAACGCTTTGTAGTTTGTAACACTGCAGTCTGCAGCTGCATTAAACTTAAACGGCACGTAGTAGGCATCCAAACGTAAGAAACGTCGCGCAGTCTAGATCGAACACAACAATATTCAGATTTAAAAGATACTCAAGTAGTTGAACAAAAAAATACTCAAGTTAAAATTTGGCGGATCCAGAATTCTAAAAAAGAGGATCGAACCAATCCGGTTATCATAACCGGTCAGATGAAAAATCCCAAATCAGATCTAGGATCCGGAAATTAAGATTAGACCACCTAACTTAACAAAGTATCCGATTTCGAAAGGAATTTGCTCTCTCAAGGTATTCTGATTTCTGTTTAGCTCTTACGTCTGATCTTTCGATCCTGCGGTTTTGATATTTGAATCTGATTCCGGAATATTCTTTCCTGAATCCTCCATTGCTTCTTCTCCGATCTTGTATTCCGGTGATCGTTTGTCACCCTGATCCTTGAATTCTGATTATCGCCCCCATTTCTTTTTGAGATCTTCAATCGTAGTTCAATATTTTGTTGTTGGGATCAGCTTAATTAGAGTAAATACTTGCGTTTTCTCGGTTGGGTATCAGCACATTGTAGAGATCTTCTGTGCAGTTTTCTGCTTGGTTGTGTGACTCTCCGATGAAATTAGGGGTTTTTCCCTTTTGTATGTATCGATCCGAATTTTCGTTATTCTTTTGTTGGTCTATTCCATCATTTTACTCTCGATTTCATCTGTGGTTGAAATGGGTGACTTTCTGTAGGTGTTTTGTCCTGAAGATCAGATTATACGTAGAATGTCGCATTAGTTTTTGTTGCATATCCTAACTAGGGAAGATCAAGATTTTGGTGTCTGAATTTGAGCTTACGATTCACACATGTAGTGAAATCACTGAGTTTAGATATTAGGACGTTTGGTTATGGATGTCGTTTTTCTTCTCGTGTATGAGCTTTTACCAGAAAGATGACTGGAATGACTGTTTAAATGTATGTTGGTGATTTAATTGAAGTTTTAATATATTGTCAAAATTGAAAATTTATTGGTTAATTGGTCAAATTTCATTTTTTTTGTGTGTTTGTAATGGAGATAACAGCTAGTTTGTCACCATTTCAGGTATATTGTGGTCTAACAACAATGTCAGGCATGCACGGGACTCATGTAAGTGCATATGCATTATATCTCATTGAATATCGTATTCTGTAAGGATCTATATCTTTTATGTGTATGTGTTCCCTTGTTGCTGCGATCATACTCATAGTATAATCCATAATAATGTAGTGCTTATGATCTGCGACACTCAAGTAATGGTCTGGGAGTGTGATATTAGGAAAATTTTGGCTCTATACATTTTTATCAAACTTTCTTCTTACTTGAGTATACATTTACTATAGATAATTTGGTGTAAGTTGAGAAGGCTTGTTGATGAAATACTCCTTGATTTATCTCTTATCACTATTGGAAGATTGCTTTTCCTGTTTCTTTTGTTTGATGGCGAAGAAAGTTTTTGAGAAGTGCGATAAGTCAGATTCATTCCAAAGATTCTCGCCTCGTTCATATTTTCCAATTTGGAGGCATAATTACATTTTATTACTGGTTTAAAATAGAAATTTCTCTTGGCTAATCAAGGTTCTGCTTATGTGCAATTTACATTCTCATATTTTCGTTGGTAGACACCTGTTTCTATTATCAGAACCTGGATTCTATCTGCTGAAGCCCCCAATATATTTGTCTTTGTCGCAAAATGTTATGGCACTTTTTGTTGAGCCATAGATGCTGAGTAGATGATGTAGCTTTGTAGGAGCTTGACCGTACATGATCTATAATACTGACTGTCTATTTTAAGGATTCATGTCCTTTGGTAAAGAACATTCTTCTTCTAGACTCTGAAGGAAAGCGTGTGGTTGTCAAGTATTACTCGGATGACTGGTCAACTAATGCTGCCAAATTAAGTTTTGAAAAATATGTATTCTCGAAGACCTCTAAGACCAATGCTCGCGCAGAAGGTAAGACCACACACTTTATTATTCATCTTCCCCATTTTGTTTCATGGGCTGTATATTGGGCTTCCTGACTTTGTATTTACTTACTGTCTGTTGCAAATCGCTTATAGATGTGTATTAAGTTTGGTTTTAATGTTACTATGTGCAGCTGAGATCACACTGTTGGACAATAATATTATTGTCTATAAGTTCGCCCAGGACCTTCACTTCTTTGTTACTGGGGGTGAAAACGAAAACGAGCTCATCTTATCTTCTGTTCTTCAAGGCTTCTTCGATGCTGTTGCAATTCTTCTGAGGTATTTTTGCTCGACTTAACAGTCGAATACTCCCTTATTTATTGATCAACCAACGATATCAACAATTAATGTTTGATGCATCCTGTTTTCCTTTCCAGGAACAATGTGGAAAAGATGGAAGCACTTGAGAACTTGGATCTCATCTTTCTGTGCCTTGATGAAATGGTCGATCAGGGGTATGCAAACACGACTATAATATGCAAGTCTAAAGCTTGTTAATGATTTGCTGAGCCTATTTAGAGTTTGTCCGAGATATCTTAGCATTTAGCTATTGTTTGATTATGGCTTATCCATGTGTTCAGGGTGGTTCTTGAAACGGACCCAAGCGTCATTGCGGGAAAAGTAGCAATGCAGAGCACAGAAGCAAGTGGTTCACTCTCTGAACAGGTGATGGCAATATGAGTATTATTATTACATGTTCCTTAAAAGAAAGCAATAAATAGTGTTTGATTTTGTTTTGGTTTGGCTAAACCGAAACACACAGGCATTCTTAAATTTATTTTAACATTGTTGGAATTGCAGACATTAACTCAAGCACTAGCAACAGCTCGGGAGCATCTGGCAAGAAGTCTGCTCACATGAGTCTCCTCATGCACACACACACATAATAGAATGGACTCCCAACTTGTATGATGAGATTTGTCTCTAATAATTCAAACACTTGGCTTACGACGTTTCTGCATACTCTAAAGTTTGGGGTGTTATATAATGCTGGAATTTTGTGGTGCACTAGATTCGGTGTCGATCAAGTTATATTGTTCATTGAACCTTCTGGTTCTGGTTGAGTCGGTCACGCCGTTTGACAGAACTTTCCTTAAAAAAAAAAAAAAAAAAAAAATCAACAGCAGCATAGATTTTCTTTTTCCTTTTAGGATCAAAGACGCCGCTATATAGTTATTACCCTCGTAATTCATTCAATTCAATTCTTCTCTCTCGCAATTCGCAAACCCTAATAGCTCTGCTAAACTTTTCTGAATTCCTCTCTGAAGTATATCTTTCTCCGATTTCTCTTTTGTTCAGCGTCTAATCTCTTTGGTACTAAAGTTCTGATATTTGATAGAATTGTATGTTAATGGTTGTCAGTTATCATTCTTCTGAATCCGCTGATTGATTGTTCTCTGTTTTTACTATAATCGCGATTATCATCTTGGTAGGCTTTCACAGATTTCCGTTCGAGTTTTCTTTTTGTTAGAATTGTAAGTTTTTAGATGCTCTTTCCAAATTAGGGTAAGGGTATATATAATCCGAGCTTTCGTGATTCTTTATTCCTCATCAACCCAAACTAAAAACTAGGGAACTTTCGGTCGTGGGTTTGCTTTCAAGGGCTGTTTTCTTGTGTGGTGTCATTGTAATGTAATGTTGTGTGTGCTAACGAAATTGTGCTTACATTTTTTTCTCTTTTTTCCTACAGATGGTGATGCAAATCTACGCTAAGACTCTTCAAGAAAAGACCATAACCCTTGACGTTGAAAGCTCCGACACTATCGATAAAGTCAAGGCAAAGATACAGGAGAAAGAAGGAATTCCTCTGGACCAACAAAGACTCATCTTTTCCGGTAAACAGCTCGAGGATGGCCGTACTATGGCTGATACGATATCCAAAAAGAGTCCACCCTCCACTTGGTTCTCAGGTTGAGAGGTGGTATGCAGATCTTCGTGAAGACTCTTACTGGCAAGACCATAACCCTTGAGGTTGAAAGCTCCGACACCATCGACAATGTCAAGGCCAAGATCCAAGATAAAGAAGGAATCCCTCCGGACCAGCAAAGACTTATTTTTGCCGGGAAGCAGCTCGAGGATGGCCGTACTTTGGCTTATTACAATATCCAAAAAGAGTCAACTCTCCACTTGGTTCTCAGGTTAAGAGGTGGTATGCAGATCTTTGTGAAGGCTCTTACGGGCAAGACCATAACCCTTGAGGTTGAAAGCTCAGACACCATTGATAATGTCAAGGCCAAGATCCAGGATAAAGAAGGAATCCCACCAGACCAGCAGAGGCTCATCTTTGCCGGGAAGCAGCTCGAGGATGGCCGAACTCTTGCTGATTACAACATCCAAAAGGAATCAACACTTCACCTTGTGCTGCGTCTTCGTGGTGGGATGCAGATCTTTGTGAAGACTCTTACGGGAAAAACCATCACTCTTGAGGTTGAGAGTTCTGANNTAGTTATTACCCTCGTAATTCATTCAATTCAATTCTTCTCTCTCGCAATTCGCAAACCCTAATAGCTCTGCTAAACTTTTCTGAATTCCTCTCTGAAGTATATCTTTCTCCGATTTCTCTTTTGTTCAGCGTCTAATCTCTTTGGTACTAAAGTTCTGATATTTGATAGAATTGTATGTTAATGGTTGTCAGTTATCATTCTTCTGAATCCGCTGATTGATTGTTCTCTGTTTTTACTATAATCGCGATTATCATCTTGGCAGGCTTTCACAGATTTCCGTTCGAGTTTTCTTTTTGTTAGAATTGTAAGTTTTTAGATGCTCTTTCTAAATTAGGGTAAGGGTATATATATATAATCCGAGCTTTCGTGATTCTTTATTCCTCATCAACCCAAACTAAAAACTAGGGAACTTTTGGTCGTGGGTTTGCTTTGAAGGTTGCTTTCAAGGGCTGTTTTCTTGTGTGGTGTCATTGTAATGTAATGTTGTGTGTGCTAACGAAATTGTGCTTACATTTTTTTCTCTTTTTTCCTACAGATGGTGATGCAAATCTACGCTAAGACTCTTCAAGAAAAGACCATAACCCTTGACGTTGAAAGCTCCGACACTATCGATAAAGTCAAGGCAAAGATACAGGAGAAAGAAGGAATTCCTCTGGACCAACAAAGACTCATCTTTTCCGGTAAACAGCTCGAGGATGGCCGTACTTTGGCTGATTAGGATATCCAAAAAGAGTCCACCCTCCACTTGGTTCTCAGGTTGAGAGGTGGTATGCAGATCTTCGTGAAGACTCTTACTGGCAAGACCATAACCCTTGAGGTTGAAAGCTCAGACACCATCGACAATGTCAAGGCCAAGATCCAGGATAAAGAAGGAATCCCACCAGACCAGCAGAGGCTCATCTTTGCCGAACTCTTGCTGATTACAACATCCAAAAGGAATCAACACTTCACCTTGTGCTGCGTCTTCGTGGTGGGATGCAGATCTTTGTGAAGACTCTTACGGGAAAAACCATCACTCTTGAGGTTGAGAGTTCTGATACGATTGACAATGTGAAGGCGAAGATCCAGGACAAAGAAGGGATCCCACCGGACCAGCAGAGGCTCATCTTTGCTGGTAAGCAGCTCGAAGATGGCCGGACTTTAGCTGACTACAACATTCAGAAAGAGTCAACTCTTCACCTTGTGCTGCGTCTTCGTGGTGGGATGCAGATCTTTGTCAAGACTTTGACGGGAAAAACCATCACTCTTGAGGTTGAGAGTTCTGATACGATTGACAATGTGAAGGCGAAGATCCAGGACAAAGAAGGGATCCCACCGGACCAGCAGAGGCTCATCTTTGCTGGTAAGCAGCTCGAAGATGGCCGGACTTTAGCTGACTACAACATTCAGAAAGAGTCAACTCTTCACCTTGTGCTGCGTCTTCGTGGTGGGATGCAGATCTTTGTCAAGACTTTGACGGGAAAGACCATCACACTCGAGGTCGAGAGCTCTGATACGATTGACAATGTGAAGGCGAAGATTCAAGACAAAGAAGGGATCCCACCGGACCAGCAGAGGCTAATCTTTGCCGGGAAGCAGCTCGAAGATGGTCGGACTTTAGCTGACTATAACATTCAGAAAGAGTCAACTCTTCACCTTGTTCTACGTCTCCGCGGTGGAAGCTTCTGAACAAGAACAATGGCGTTCTATGGTGAACTGATCTCTCCTTCATGCTTTGCTTTTCCAGTTTGTATTTTATTTTTTTGTCAGATTTTTTTCTTTTCCAGTTATGTCGAAATGTTGATGGGCTTTTACTCTTCGACTTCAAAGTCTTGTAAATGATAATTCATGTGTTCTCTATCCTCTGTTCTATAATAAGTCCTATGTTACCAATCACATTAGTTTGAGTTTTTTGCAATCTTGATAATGCTCATACTGTTATCAAGGAATTGAGAACTACTGTATATTTCTTTCCGATTTCAATCGGGGATTTGTAGTATGTTCCAGTATTCCCTATCTTTTCAAAATATATTTTATTGAAGTTTTCTTTGAATGACAAATTCTGTAATATAACAAACCCTTTAGGATTTTAAAATTGGGGTTTTATGATGCACAAACTTATATAGTATTAACAAGAGTTCAAACTTCAAACACTAAAATTTTGCAAAATTACAAAATATGGGAGTCAAAAGCGTAAATAATGAATAAAAGTAATGGTGGTCAAATAGACTAGAAAACATATTAGGATCAGAAAGGGATCGTTATTGCGTTTATAACTCCGAGGCAGGTTTTTTGGAATTACATGCACTAAAAACGCCGAACATATAATAACCCCACACATCATTTGCTCAATAATTTTAAAATTTCAGTCGTTGCTTGACAAATTTTATTGACTCAAATTTTTCTATTGTAACCACCTAATATATTTTCCGTATATATATATACTGTTGACATGGAATCACCGGGACTAGATCTTGCTGTCCCCTCGAGGCACAACTCATTAGATTTTCTCTTGTTGGTAATATTTTTTATTTCATTATTATGAATAGAAACTACACAGCCTTTTTTTTTTTTGTTTACCAATGATAGTATTGTTTTGAAATTTTTACCAAAAAAAAAAAAAAAGTTTTGAAATCTTTAGCTTGGTCTGCTTAGATTAACATCATTTGCTCAATAATTTCTACAGACAGTTTTTTTACACATACAAGTTTGAATATTAAAAACGAAAAACAAATAATGATATCCATGAAATTGTTAATACATAAAGTTGGATAAAATTTGTAAATGTTATAGATGCATGAATGTGTTTATGGTTTAGTAAGAGTTATTAGTGGGTCGTCACTGTAAGCATACAAATATTGGTTCTATTGATCCAACGAATCCAATATAAAAATCAAAAAAGAAAGATATATACTTTAATTTGTATTTCTCTTTCCAATTAGGACGCCACCCACGTTCTCTGTTCGTCAGCCATCACCACTGTCAAATGGCAGCTTATCTCAATCTTCTCCTTCAGTTCATCAACTTCACCTCCAATGGAAACCCATTACTTTCTCCTCTTTCTCTCACTCCTTCTTCCGTTTTTATCCAAACCCGGTTCCTGTTTTGGATCCTCCGGCCCTATTGCGGCGGCTTTCGGCGCCTCTGCTTTCTTCTGCGCCATTGACGCTAGTGGTCGCCAAGAGGTTATCTGCTGGGGCAAAAACTATTCATCTCCTTCTTCTTCTTCTTTATCCCTTTCTTCTTCCACTTCCCAAAGTTACAACATTCCGTCCATGGCGCTTCTCTCAGGTGGGGACGGGTTTCTCTGCGGAATTTTGTCGAACACCTCTCAATCATTCTGTTTCAGTTCCCTTGGATCTTCTTCAGGTATGGATCTTGTCCCTCTCGCTTACCGGACTACTGCTTACTCTCAGATCGCTGCTGGAAACAGCCATGTCTGTGCAGTAAGAGGAGCTTACTATTCCGATCACGATTCCGGGACCGTCGATTGTTGGGAGATAACAAGAGCTACGAATAACAGCTTGATCGCCAAAGAGAATCCAAAGTTCTATGATCAGGTTGTTAGTAATCTCGTCTTCAACAAGATCGTTTCTGGTGATGGGTTTAGCTGTGGTGGGATCAGAGAAGGTGGTGTGCTCTGTTTTGGCCCCAATTCTTCTAATTTAGGGTTTAATACAACTTCAGATAACTTCCAAGTCTTAGCCGCCGGAAAAAACTCTCTCTGCGCGATTCTAAACTCATCTCGGGAGGTAAAATGTTGGGGAGACGATGAATCTTTCGTCAATTCACCGACTGATGATTCTCGATTCGTTGCGTTAACCGCAGGTCCTCGCCATTTCTGCGGAATCCGTGAGGATAATCACGAGGTTGAGTGTTGGGGAAGCTCTAATTTCTCGTCGATTCCTAAAGGTTCTGGATTTAAGGCAATTGCTTCGTCTGATTTCATTGTTTGTGGTATAAGAGAAGAGGATCTTGTTCTTGATTGCTGGTTGGTTAACGGGTCATCAACGTTAGCTTATGATCCTCCATTAGAGCTGTGCAGTCCAGGAATGTGTCGGGCTGGTCCATGTAACGAAAGAGAGTTTGCTTTCAACGCAAGTATCCTCAACGAACCCGACCTAACGAGTTTGTGTGTAAGAAAAGAGTTAATGGTCTGTTCACCTTGCGGCTCGGATTGCTCTCACGGATTCTTCTTGTCTAGCTCGTGCACCGAGAACTCGGATCGGATCTGCACGCCTTGCTCGCTCTGTCAAAACAGTTCTTGTTCTGACATTTGTAAGCTTCACAACCACAATTCTCCGGATAAGCATCGGCATCAGCTACAAACAATTGTTCTCATCATCGGCTCTTGCGCATCGGCTCTGTTGATCATCACGATCGGTTGCTGCATCGTGCCACGGATTGTCCCTAGTCCTAACAAAGAAGACGGTACAACGAGTCAATTCAAATCTTGCATAGGAAAGCCCGATTTAGACACCGAGCCACCTGAAATGATCTCCCCTGCTCCATCGGTAACGCCGTTTGCTCAAGTGTTTAGGCTCTCTGAGCTCAAAGATGCGACAAACGGGTTTAAAGAGTTCAACGAGTTAGGCAGAGGAAGCTACGGGTTTGTCTACAAAGCCGTGTTAGCGGACGGAAGGCAAGTAGCGGTTAAGAGAGCAAACGCAGCAACGATAATCCACACAAACACTAGAGAATTCGAGATGGAATTAGAGATTCTCTGCAACATTAGGCATTGCAACATTGTGAATCTACTCGGTTACTCGACCGAAATGGGCGAGAGGCTTCTTGTTTACGAGTACATGCCTCACGGTACGCTTCACGATCATCTACACGGCGGGTATTCGCCGTTGAATTGGAGCTTAAGAATTAAAATCGCTATGCAAACCGTAAAAGGTCTTGAATATCTTCACGTTGAAGCTGACCCGAGGATTGTTCATGGGGATGTGAAGTCTTCGAATGTGCTTTTGGACTCGGGCTGGGTCGCGAGAGTTGCGGATTTCGGGCTCGTGACATCATCGAACGAGAAGAATTTGGACGTCAAAAGAGATGTTTACGACTTTGGGGTTGTGTTGTTAGAGATTTTAACCGGAAGGAAGCGTTACGATAGGGATTATGATCCGCCGGAGATTGTTGAATGGACTGTTCCGGTGATCAGAGAAGGCAAAGCGGCGGCGATTTTGGACAAGTGTATAGCGTTGCCGAGAAATGTGGAGCCGTTGTTGAAATTTGCTGACGTGGCGGAATTGTGTGTACGGGAGGATCCGAGTCAACGACCAACGATGTCGGAACTTGTGAACTTGTTGGAACAGGTCGCGAGAGATGGACTGATCTTGTAGTTTTTTTTTTTTTTTTTTTTTCGGGAATTTTTTTTTTGTGTGAGTTGTCATTTATTCTTTAATTTTTGAATTGTTGTGAAATGGTATATGCAAAGATACATACACGATTAATTACGCTGTTCTAGGATTTTCAAAAATTACTTTGTGAATATCTTTGAAACTAAAGAACCTGGTAATTCAATTTGTTTTATATTCGTGGTTAGTCTCGAAGACCAGTTTCGATCTTATAGCTGTTTTATAGGAAGCAAGGAGAAGGTTAGTCTATGAACATCTCCTTTTCATGTGTAGTGATTGTACTAAACCATTATTTAACAAACATTTAGCTAATTATATCATGAACACTATTTTCTACTATGTAGTGTAGTGTTATATAAACATCTTCCTTTTATGTAGTGTTTGTATCTAACCATCTTTTAGCTACATGCACATAGTTTGTCCACTACGAAAATCACATATCTATTACTGTTCTATAATAGTATTACAGTTCTCCATTTATGAGTCCAATCAAAATCTTTAAGCCTTTGGTTAGATGTGGGGATCTANTGGGAATCTATATATGCTTTTTTTTTTTTTTTTTTTGGAAATCTCTGCTTTTCTTACTTTGTAAAATTGTTGAAATGAAATGAAGTCTGGCTTGTTAATTGTGAAATCTGGCTTGTTAATTGTAAAGTCTGGCTTGTTAATTGTGAAGTATGACAAAACGTGCACTGTAACTCCGCGTGCACTGTAGCAAGACGTGCACTGTTCATTCCGCCCACAATTTACAAGTTGTGTCTTTCCTTGTGTTGCAACTTGTCCAACTTGTTTTCTTTGTTTATCAACTAGTTAGATATTTGTATGGCAACTTGTGTTGCAACTTGAGTTAGTAACTCATCTAGAGTTAGTTAAATACTTAACTAGAGTTAGTTTGCTCTTAGCATATATATGTGATGTAACACAAAGAAGAAAATAAGAAGTAAAAAACACTTGTGATTATCATAAGTCTCTCCCTAAAATCGATTTTCTCTTTCTTGTTCTTCATAAATCATAATCCTAAATTTCTACATGGTATCAGAGCATCTTGCTCTTTAAAGATCTTACTTCCGCAAAATCATTCTACAAAATCATCCTTCTATTTCTGTGCTCTTTAAGAGAGATGGAGAATCAAAAGCTTATTACTCTTCCTGTTGTTCTCAAAGGAGACAACTATATGTTGTGGTCAAGAACCACAAAGACAGCTCTGCGTAGCCGTGGCTTGTGGGAGCATGTTGTTAGCTCCGGT
This sequence comes from Eutrema heterophyllum, assembly GCA_002933915.1. NCBI lineage: Eukaryota > Viridiplantae > Streptophyta > Magnoliopsida > Brassicales > Brassicaceae > Eutrema > Eutrema heterophyllum. The sequence goes on along the minus strand of PKMM01013437.1, from coordinate 969,723 downwards.
GGTGAGCATGCTGGTGATGGTAGTAAAGCGCATGTTGTTGGCGCTGGTGAAGCTGGAACGGATGAAGGAGCTGTGGAGTCTCCTGGAGCTGTGGAGTCTCCTGGAGCTGTGGTGTCTCCTAGAGTTGTGAAGTCTCCTATCAAATCCGTGACCAGCAGAGGGGATTCCAAGTGGATCCAGGAAGATCAGCTTGTGCTTGCTGTTCTTCAGAGCTCTTTGGAGCATTCTAACCTTGCAGCTTACTCATATGCTGAAACTGCAAAGTAGTTATGGGACACCCTGATGGGTGTGTATGGCAACACATCTAACTTGAGTAGAGTGTTTGAGGTGAATAAGGCTTTGAATGATCTCCAACAAGAGGAGAAGTCATTCAAAGAGTTGTTTGGAGACTTCAGAGCTTTGTGGGCAGAGCTGGAGATGTTGAGACCCCCTACTGCTATTGTGAGGGAGATGAATGAGAGGCGTGAGCAGGATCAAGTCTTTAGACTTCTTCTCACGCTTAATGGGTCATTCAAAGGACTGATCCATCATATTTTGAGGTTTGAAAACCTACATGCTTTGAATGAAGTATGCATGATGATCCAGAAGGAAGAAGGATCGAAGGGTCTCTTTCAAGGGACTAGTGAGGCTACGCATATAAGCAAGAGAGTTTTTCAACAAACTGAGAGGGTGTGTGAGCATTGCAAGCAGAAGGGACACACCAAAAATACATGTTGGATTCTGTTTCCTCATCTAAAGCGCAGCTATGGAGATGCTGTTGGCTATGGGCAGAGAGGAATGGGTAGAGGTGTTACTGGATATGCTGCGACTGCTTACCAGGATGTGGTAAGAAAGGGGGATTTAGATGCTCTCATCAAGAGCATTGCAAAGCTCACTGAATCTGGTAAGAGCTTATTTGCATCTAAAAATCATAAACCCATTATTATTGATTCTGGTGCTACGGATCATATGATTAGTGATGATAAGCTTATTAGCAATGTTAAACCTCATGCTGGGAAGGTTACCATTGCTAATGGGGAGAATGTTCCTATTAGAGGAATTGGTGATTTAGAGCTGTTTAAAAGGAAGACTAGAGCTCTATATATGCCTGAATTTGCATCCAACTTGTTGTCTGTTCAGAAAGCTACCAGGGACCTTAATTGCTTGGTTGTGTTTAGTCATAATGAGATGTGGTTTCAGGACAGTAAGTCGGGAGAGGTGATTGGCGAAGGATGTGCCAAGGATGGTCTCTATCTTGTTAATAATGTTGATAAGAATCTTGCTACTACTACAAGATCGGCTCTAAGCTCTATTTTTTCAAGTTCAATATGGCATGCTCGGCTTGGTCACCCTCACTCTAAGGCTCTCCAGCTCATTTTACCAGGGCTAGCTCAAGATCATCGTGAATGTGAAGCATGTATTCTAGGAAAGCATTGTAGAAGTGTATTTCCTGAATCATCTACTGTTTATGAAGGTTGCTTTGATCTAGTTCACTCTGATGTATGGACCGCACCTTGTGCTTCTAGTGATCAATATAAGTACTTCGTTTCCTTCATTGATGAAGTATACATGGGTTACTCTTATGCCATCAAAGAGTCATGTCTTTGAGGCATTTTCCAAACTCTACAATTATGTTTCTACTCAGTTTGGAGCTAATATTAAGATCTTGAGAAGTGACAATGGAGGAGAGTATATGAGCAGCCAGTTTAAAGAGTTTGTGAGAAATCATGGGATTATCCATCAAACATCTTGTGCCTACACTCCACAACAAAATGGAGTTGCAGAACGCAAGAATAGACATCTAATGGAGGTTGCTAGGACAATGATGTTTGATAGAAAAGTTCCAAAACAGTATTGGGGGGATGCAGTGATGACTGCTTGTTATTTGATCAATAGGCTGCCAACTAAGTGTCTTGATGGGGCGTCTCCATACGAGGTATTAAACACAACTTAACCTAATATTGAGCATCTTAGAGTTTTTGGTTGTGTTTGTTATGTGTTTGTACCAGAAGCCTTGAGAAACAAGTTAGAGCACAAGAGCATAAGATGTATGTTTGTGGGCTATTCTCATGAGCAGAAAGGTTACAAGTGTTACAATCCAGAAACCAAGAGAAGATACGTTTCTAAGGATGTCAAGTTCAATGAGGAGATAAGTTATTTCAGTGAGGAGAACTGGGATAACCTAAAGGACATGGTGTCGCCTGGTTTTGATCGTGCGACTACCTTGAAGTTTATACTCATTGGTCTTAATGATTAGGTAGGGAAGAATGAGACAACAACTGAGATTCATGATGAGGAAGGTATGAATGATGGTAATGTTGAGATTTCTACTCAAAAAGATTCAGAAGAAGAGGGAGAAACTCAAACAGATGGCTCAACTCCAGCATCCTTGGGAGATGATGTCGTTGAAGATTCAGAAGAAGAAGAGGCTAATGTTAAGTTGGAACCGACTGTGGGGAGTGGAAGTGTGTCTTCTCCTCAACTTAGAAGGAGTGAAAGGGTCATGTTTGGTCTTGATAACTGGAAGAACACTAGAGTCTACTATAATAATAAGGCTATTGCTCATCCTATCCAAGCTTATTGGTCAGTTGCTCATCTTCCAAAAGAACATCAAGTGTTTTTAAGCAAGATTGATCAAAACAGAGTACCAACGAGCTATGAAGAGGCTTGTTTAAGTGAAGTATGGGTTAAGGCTATACTTGAAGAAATTGAATCCATGAGAAGGAATGGAACATGGGAGATGTCTTGTCTACCTGATGATAAGAAGCTGGTGGGTTGTAGATGGGTATACACAATCAAGTATACCAATTTTGGAGAGATTGGGAGGTATAAAGCTCGACTGGTTGCCAAGGGATACACTCAGAAATATAGAGAGGACTACACAGAAACTTTTGCTCCAGTGGCAAAGCTTCACTCAGTACGTGTTCTTCTCTCTATAGCTACTAATCTTAATTGAGATCTATGGCAGATGGATGTTAAGAATGTCTTCCTTCAAGGGGAGTTGGAAGAAGAAGTATATATGGCACCTCCTCAAGGCTTTCATGATGTCGCCAACAGTAGCAAAGTATGTAGACTCAAGAAAGCAATATATGGTCTTAAGCAGTCCCCAAGAGCGTGGTACCAACGATTGAGTAGTTGCCTCCTTGAGAAAAGGTTTCGTCATTCAGAGGCTGATCACACCTTATTTACCACTCAGGGGGAGAAAGGTATTGTTGCTGTGCTTATATATGTGGATGATATTATCATCACAGGTGATAATGTTGCTGGTGTTGAGCAGACAAAGACACTCCTCAAATCTTCATTTGGCATCAAAGACTTGGGAAGGCTGAAGTACTTCCTTGGAATTGAGGTATACAACTTTGATGATGGCTTATTCCTTTCTCAGAGAAAGTATACATTGGATATATTATCGGAGACAGGAAAGATTGGTTCAAAGCCTGCGAAAACACCAATTGAAGATAACTATAAGGTTGTTTGTGAGGGGGAGCTACTTGGGGATGTTAAGCAATATCAAAGAATGGTAGGTAAGTTCATCTACCTTACCATTACTAGACCAGATATATGCTTTGCTGTGAATCAGATAAGTCAGCATATGCAATCTCCTACTCACCACCATTGGCGAATGGTTGAGAGGCTCTTGAGATACTTGAAAGGGTCACCAGGCAAAGGCATATGGTTGGGCCGCAACAATAGTACTGAGATTGTTGGCTATTGTGATGCAGATTGGGCAGGTGATAGGGTTGATAGAAAATCTACCACCGGCTATTGCACGTTTGTTGGAGGAAATGTAGTCACTTGGAATAGCAAGAAGCAGAAAGTGATCTCTCTCTCAAGTGCTGAAGCTGAGTATAGAGCAATGAGAAATATCACAAATGAATTAGTTTGGTTGAAAGCTCTTCTAAGAGATCTTGGGGTTGAGTCTTCTGAACCAATAACTATACATTGTGATAACCAGGCTGCAATACACATTGCATCTAACTCGGTATTTCATGAGCGGACCAAACACATTGAAGTAGATTGTCACTACATTCGGGAGAAGGTTCAAGCAGGTATAATTTCTCCAACCTATGTGAAGAGTTCTGACTAGCTTGCAGATGTATTCACAAAGGCGACAATTTCAAAAGTATGTGATGAACTCCATGGCAAGATGGGCTTATTGGATCTCCACCAGCCAATCTTGAGGGGGAGTGTTGAAATGAAGTGAAGTCTGGCTTGTTAATTGTGAAGTCTGGCTTGTTAATTATAAAGTATGGCAAAACGTGCATTGTAGCTCCGCGTGCACTGTAGCAAGACGTGCACTGTTCATTCCGCCCACAATTTACAAGTTGTGTCTTTTCTTGTGTTGCAACTTGTCCAACTTGTTTTCTTTATTTATCAACTAGTTAGATATTTGTATGGCAACTTGTGTTGCAACTTGAGTTAGTAACTCAACTAGAGTTAGTTAAATACTTAACTAGAGTTAGTTTGCTCTTAACATATATATATGTGATGTAACACAAAGAAAAAAATAAGAAGTGAAAAACATTTGTGATTATCATAAGTCTCTCCCTAAAATCGATTTTCTCTTTTTTGTTTTTCATAGATCATAATCCTAAATTCCCACAAAAATTACAGCTTTTTTGTTCCACATACAACTTTGTCTACAAAATCGAAAACCATCTCTCCCTTTTTGGGTAATTCTTACGCAAAGTGCACAGCCCCCTATTGATCAATCAATCAAATTCACATTCTTCATTTCGAACCACGCAGTTTTTATTAAGATCCAATCCTCCACTCAAATACTAATATTTGGTAGGGTAAAAAATCACCTCTCTCAGTAAACGACAAAATGGAGTAGATGAATAGCGTTTGGCTTCATGTGGATTCATGGATAGCAAGTGACGCCTTGCTGTTGACTTCAGATAAAACTATCGGCTAGGGCCATTAAAAAAAAAAAAAAAATCAAGCCGATAAAAAAAAAAAAAATTAAAATCAAAGACGATGCATAGGTCTAAAGACTAAACATACGTAATTATTCATTTCTCTCTCTAAGGATCGCTTAAGAGTTAAGAGTAACCACCTCCATCTCCTTCAAATATTAGAAGAACCAGTTGGTTTGGGCTAATTTTTTAAATGAGGCTAAACCCACTCTTAGTGTTTATATTAACTCTTCTGTTTTTTTTTTTTCTGATTTAAACCTAATAAAATCTTTGGCTTATGTACACTTCATTGGTGTTCCGAGAAGATATTATTCTGCAAGTTATATTCAAAGATGCATGCATCAAAAGAGAACCCTCACACACAAAGTTTAATTTTCCAGTATATCTTTATCACAAAATCATAGGTTTAATTATAATTTAATTTAGGGAAAATTTCATAAAAATACTCCAATTTTATTCTGATAAACTTTTTAATATCTGAACTATTTTTGTACCCAGTAAAATATTCAAACTATTTTGTTTGCCCATTTTAAATCTTCAACTGTGAACCGTGTGCTCATTTTACAACCCCTCTATAACGGAGATATACGGACCTATACACGGTTTAAAACAATGTTTATATTTAATAATAAAATATTAATAAATAAATTAAAAATTACATTAAATTTTCAAAAAAAAACAAAAAATCCCAAAAAAATCGAAAAAAAATCCGAAAAAATCTTAAGTTAAGAAACACTAATTTTAAATTTTAAATAAAATATATATTATATTTTAACTTTTGAATTTTTGTATTAAAAATTTCTAAAAAATCAAAAATACAAAAATACAATCAAATTCTCAAAATTTCTA
>PKMM01013437.1:850706-963544 GCA_002933915.1 Eutrema heterophyllum | reverse complement strand
ATTGTAATTTTTAATTTATTTATTAATATTTTATTATTAATATAAACACTGTTTCAAACCGTGTATAGGTCCGTATATCTCCGTTATAGAGGGATGGTAAAATGAGCACACGATTCACAATTGGAGATTTAAAATGAGCAAAAAAAATAGTTTGAATATTTTACTGGATTAAAAAAATAGTTCAGATATTAAAAAATTTATCAGAATAAAGTTAAAATATTTTTACGAAATTTTCCCTTTAATTTAATAGATTCGCATTCACAAGTAGTTCAAAAATAGGTTTTACCTGCACAACTTGTTGCATCTCCGGATCACCACTTTATATTTTATAATAATATATATGTTTTACTTATAACAACACTTTATTATGATATACACTCATATACATTCATATTTGGGAATTGCTTAATGAAAGTGTGTGCGAGTGGGTAGGTATGCGATTCGATCTCTTTCTTTATTTTCTTTATTTTTGATTTCGAATCGCACTACCTTGATGTGGAAATGTTTTAAAATGATATACAGATATATAATGATCACTTGATCACGATTATAATTTGAAAACCTTTTGTTTAATATTTTAATTAAAATTAACAGTTATCAACATGTAATTCACGTAATAATCAAGCATCCCATAATTAAAATTTCATGTTCCCGTAGTTAAAATGATATTAGTCTTTCTGTCAAATGCTTATTTTATTTGTATATTTTTTTTTTGTGTGTGAGGTTTTTAGCTAATGGGTGATCTTGACTTTAAATTCATATCCTAATTTTAGCATATGGTTTTTAAAAATATAGTTTTTAAAGAGATTTTACTTTCTTTAGAAACTTATAGTTTATGGGAAATCAAAGTATACACCAACTGGTTTTTTTTTTGTTTTGGTTAAAGCAGTATACACCATTATTCAAAGACAACAGAACAAGTATTGTTTTGATATGATCAGTTCCAAAACATTAGTTCATCCTTCGGACTAAAAAATATTATATTATGTTGACAAAAAGTAATATTATTATAACTTTAAAAATAATAATGAAATAACGGAAAAAAACCAAAAATTGATATAAAATGTAGGCAAATATGAATCTAGAAGGATAAGTAGACAATGTCTACTAGACTTGATGGACAAAACACAAATAACTCAATCATGCAACTATGCAATTAATGATAATTGCTTCACTCGTAAGATACAGTATGTGGATTTATTATATCGGCTCATAGCTTCACATAATCGAGAGAAAAAAATAATTGTGACATACATTTGCAAATAAGAGTATAGTAATAGTTATGGTGTTGGTTGGAGTTGGATGGTATGTTGTGAACACTTAGATTCATCATTATTTGTTTTTTTGTTTGTTTGTTTGTTTGTTTGTAGTATGTTAAGAGATTTTCTTAATTTAATTGACGAAAAAGTTGTGAGATCCAATTTTCACATTTGAAGTTTGAAAGATAAAACTTAAAAATTTCGTCATCTTTTTTAAATTGAACAAATTAATCCTAATTCATACGTAATGGACCTAATGGTATTGCAATCAAAGAATATATATACTAGATAAGTATATGCATGTATACGTGTTTATAATTTAGTATTTTATAACATGTGAAAAAAAAATTAAAGACGAAAAAATAGAAAACAAAATTAGATCACCCAAAAAAATATATAATACATAAATAGCACGATTATTAGACTTTTAATGTTTTGGTATATAATTGACATATTACCAAATTGTGGTTTATATAGAAGTGAGAAATTAGATTTTTTTTTATTTTATGATTAATTTCCTTAATCTAAATGGAAAAACTAAAAAATGTTTTTATTTTATTTTTTATATTAATTTTGCTTTTTAGGATAAAATATATTTTTTTTCTTTTTTTATTAAATTTATTAAACACATGTCAAAACATAATTGAAAATTTATTAAACAAATGTCAAAATATAATCGATTAACTTAACACAGGTCACGATCATGCGAGTTATTAACTTTATATAATCGATTGATTTATTTTGTCACGCAACCAAAAGAACGACTAATAATCTATATATAATTAATGGCAATGTTTTTTTTTTTTTTGCAAACTAAAAAGATTAACGCGTAAAGTCTTCTTCCTATAATCAAATCATTAACAAACAATGAATAAGAAAAAAGAAAACAAAAATCCTGAGAAAAACATTGGTAACATAAACACCATCAAAGAGGGGTGGAGTTTCTTTGGCCAACCGACCCCATCATCTCATTACCCACTTTCCCCCAAATTATTATATTCTCTCTTATCTCTCTTTCCCTTTTTTTTTTTTGTTTTTTTATTCTTTCTTAATTCATCAAAAACCTCTGCTTTTGCTTTTTAATTCCTTACATTTCACTCTAATAATCCGGATCTCCGATCAAAACAAAAAACTCCCTGAGATTTGTTCATCTGGGTCGCCAAAAAATCGCGTCTTTTTGATTTTCTATTCATGGGAAACATCAGCAGCAGCGGAGGCGACGGTAGACGCCGTAGACGGCGGAGCAATACGCTTCCAACGGTGGCTCCACCAACTCCTTCTCTTCCTCCACCACCACCTCCGGCGACAGAAATCACAGCTAATCGCATCGTATTCGCCGCCGCTACACCGTACCCAAACCCCAACCCAAATCAGCATTACCAGTACCCTGGTTACTACCCTCCTCCGCCGGGAACCATGCCGGTTCCTGTTCCGGCGCCGTACGACCACCACCACCATCTTCACCCTCACTATCCTCCTCCTCTTCCGCATCCTTATCACAACCCTCACCCTTGGCCCGCCGGCGGAAGATACCCTTATTGTGGCTCCATGATGCCTGCGCCGACTCCTTACGTCGAACATCAGAAAGCCGTCACGATTCGTAACGACGTTAATCTCAAGAAGGAGACTTTGAAGCTTGAATCCGACCCGAATTATCCGGGTCGGTTTCTCGTCTCCTTCACGTTTGATGCAACCGTTTCCGGAAGGTAGATTTCAATTTCTCCATTTCGTTGATTTCGTGATTGATTTGAAAAATAAAATAATCACAGAGCCGAAACACGTGAAACTGTTATGGTCTTCCTCGTGACCATAGCTGAAATTTATTGGCCTTCTTGTTAAAATTTTACTTCTTTGATTTGTTTAGTAAAGAAACTTATTATTACAAGTAGATGGAAATGTTTAAAAAAATTTTAATCTAAAACCGATTTTGCCATTGACAAAATCAACCTTCGATCAAATCTACATCTGTAGATGACTAAGCTTTTGTTACTTTGGTCTTGTGGAAAACAGGATTACTGTCATTTTCTTTGCTAAAGAATCCGAAGAATGCAATCTCACAGCCACAAAGGAAGATATTCTGCCACCAATCACCATGGATTTTGAGAAAGGGCTTGGTCAGAAGTTTAAGCAACCTTCTGGTTCGGGTATAGATTTGTCCGTCTTTGAAGACTTTGAGCTGTTCAAGGAGGCAGACACAGATATCTATCCGTTGGCGGTTAAGGCAGAAGCAGCTCCTGCAGGTGATGATGAAGAAGAAAGGTCGGGATCGAAGAATGCGCAGATTACTCAGGCGGTTTATGAGAAGGATAAAGGATCGATTAAGATCAGAGTGGTGAAGCAAATACTATGGGTCAATGGATTGAGATATGAGTTGCAGGAGATTTATGGAATTGGGAATACAATTGATGGTGATGACGATTCAGCTGACGATGCTAATGATCCGGGAAAAGAGTGCGTTATATGTTTGTCTGAACCACGAGACACTACTGTTCTTCCATGTCGACACATGGTAAGATCATGTTTTTTCGAATGCTGATGATTCCTCTTGTGTAAATGGACTGTACTTATGTGAAAATTGTTTGCTTTCAATGCAGTGTATGTGCAGCGGATGCGCCAAGGTGTTGAGGTTTCAGACAAATCGATGCCCGATATGCAGACAACCTGTCGAAAGGCTTTTGGAGATAAAAGTTCACGGTAATAGCGGAAGCGGGAACAATACCGGACAAGGAGGAACAGCTGAACAAGAGTAGCCAAACACGGCTGAGAATGGATCGAGCGGACCCAACTTCCATCGACCATCGATATATTAGTTTATGCATGTTTGATCCATATATGTTAAACAATATTATGTGTGATTGCCAATTTGTATAATATAGAGATTTCGAAGTCATCTAGATTCACAATAACAATCCTTCACTATACATAATTAGGAACAAAACAAAGACATTAAGCCATTACAATGGCAACGCTAAAACACATGACAATGGCAACGCTAAAACATGGAATTGATAATTTGATTTAGACATACAGTTGACAAAATGTAAATAAATAAATTTACTCATAAAAAAGTAACACTAGATGGGATCAAATATGGAACGACCATGTGCTCAAAAGATACTTTCAAGACCAGACAAATGGAAATGGTGTCCCATGATAAGGCCATAACCAGAAACTAAGAAATGTTTTCAATGTCATGGATTAGTACATGAAATGATAGGTAGGAACTGAATGACATTTTAGCAAAGACCACAACAAATCGAAAATAAGAAATTTTTCAATCTCTTTTTACCCCCACACACTTTTAGTCTTTTAGATAAATTCTATATTTACATACAGTATTAACTTTTTGCCTCTGTCTTTCTTTTGTCCACGCCTTTCTTATAGACAAAATTAGAAACAACATATACTCCCTTTCTTTTGTCTATTATTTCTTTTGTAACCTTTTAATTTAAAGTTAACATATATATATATATATATATATGGATTTTAAGATAAAAAAAAACTGTGTATTATTTGCAGATAAATGATGGAAAACAAAATCTATATTTAAAAAACTTGTCAACAACATGCAATATACGAAAATACATGTTCAAACAAAAAAAAACGAAAATACTAAAAATAAAATGTACAGTATGTAGATAATAAATCGCATTAAAATACAAATAGCGAAACTTTTTCTCATGATTTTATCCATTAAATCCCAAGTACATGCTCACCGGAGACAAACTTAACTAGTTAAACTTAACTATATTGAAGGACAAAAAAAAAGGGGCCGGACCAAATTTAACCTTTTTAGCCGAGAAACGGACAGTGATATATCATCTGAAATGTGTATGATCACATATCTCAATTTTCAGGAACCCAGAAAAGAGGACCTCGAAAAGGGTTCCTGATGATCCTTGGCTACAATTTTCTCCTGGGAAAATTATTTTCTGATTTTGGTCATTTTGTTAGATTCTTCTCTGCTTTTCTATTTCCTGGGTTTCGTTTTTAGTTCGGTGATGGATGGTAGAGATAAAGCTCGCGAAGAAGAACATGGCTCTCTCGAAGATATTTATTCTCCACCGCAAAGGGTAGATTTTTCCAGCTCTTTTTATTTTTAATTCATTTCCATTTTATTTTTGTTCAATCTATCTTGAATCTACATTGTTTAATTTCATATTTTTTTCTTCTTTTCTTGTCTCTGGTGGTTTTGATTTGATGGGTACGTTGAGAATTTCATCAATCTCCCCTTATTTTAGGGTTTAGGGTTTAGTGGATCTTTCGCCATGGAAATGCCTTGATCTTGTTTTCTTCTTCCGGTGTAGAGTTTTCTGTATATTTCCTCACGAAATAGCTGCAAATCTCTGGAAAATAGAGAAGTCAAACTTAAAGAACAGAGAGTTTCGAGTCTGTTTAGGAAAGATTAGGCTTTTAAGGATCGAAGCTGTAGTTTATATCGAATGGAGAAAATGATATTGGATTTGAAATGATCTTGGTGTTGCAGGATGTAGATTCTGCTGAGATTGAAGAAGAAGAGCTATCACCGGGCCGAGACCTATGGAGGCGAGGCATTGTGTTAGATTTATCATCAAGGACACCTGAAGATACAGGAGAGGATCTATTGAGACGAAATGCATCCCTGACATCAAGTCCTGTTGCCAAAAGAGTCAACTTTTCTCCAATGTCTAGCCCTAGAATCGGGCAACGTGGTGCATCCCTGAGTCCTTCCTCGTCCTCTTCAAGAAACAGATCTAATAGCCTGAAGAATCTTATCCCAAAGTTAAGCTTCAGAAACCGGAACAGCAATAACAATAACGTGGATATCGAGAAAGGTGGGGATTTGGCCTTTGCGTCCTCTCCTTCTTCAGGAAATGGCAGGGACAGGTCCACATGGACTCTCACTAATATTTTAACTCCAAGATTGAAGAAAACTGAGTCCTTGCCGGTAACCCCTATAGCTCACTCAAATCCTGAGTCCACGCACGGGAGATATGTGGTTGATCCAGTTACTTCCATGGTGAGTAACTTGATTGGCCGATTCATTTAGGTTCCCATGTGAATTCTATTGTGGTTTGTGCTGTTATCTCATTGGCAAGAGACGTTTTCTTGTCTTGTACTTTGCCTTGGTCTCAGTATAGTATGTTTAAGAAATGCATTTTGCTTGTAAGATAAGTTAAGCTAATCAGGTTATCTTTTGCTTTACTTCACTGTTGGTTTGACCAGATTTTGATTTAAATGTTGTCTCAACAGAAAAAAGGGCCTCCACTGCCTATTCACCGTTCACGCTCTGTCCCGGCATTCAACAAAGATGGAAGTCTAAGGCAATCAGGTGTTTTCCGGGTGATTCCTACTCCGAACATGACGCCAACCAGAAATATTATCAAACTCAACGGTTAGAAATTTGTATTTTTTTCATTTGATGTTTAATTCCAACAGACATGAAAGTTTGATGTTTTTTGGTTCTATCCATGTAACAAACCCGGTGCCTTATATTAGTGAAATGTTTCAGACACGAATGTTGATGGCGGAGAAGATGTTCCTGAAGAAGAAGCTGTGTGCAGAATCTGCCTGGTCGAACTGGGAGAAGATTCAGAAGCCTTCAAGATGGAATGTATGTGCAGAGGTGAATTAGCTCTTGCCCACAAAGAATGTACAATCAAATGGTTCACCATTAAAGGAAACCGAACATGTGATGTGTGCAAGCAAGAGGTTCAGAATCTCCCTGTGACCCTTCTTCGCATGCAGAATTCACAGGGTAGTGGAGCTGCGGATACGGAGGCTTCTCACTACAGGCAAGTCAAAATCCAAACAATACCCCTTGAAAAAAATTCGATTTTTATGGATACTATTGACCATTACCCTTGTCCTTTCAGCGTATGGCAGGATGTTCCAATTCTTGTCATTGTAAGCATGCTTGCATACTTCTGTTTCCTCGAGCAGCTTCTGGTAAGATTTAGTGAATTTCTGTTTCTTACACTTCTCTGTACCAAGCTTTTGTAACATCTTCTTGTCCTAATATCATTTACAGCTTACNGGATACGGAGGCTTCTCACTACAGGCAAGTCAAAATCCAAACAATACCCCTTGAAAAAAATTCGATTTTTATGGATACTATTGACCATTACCCTTGTCCTTTCAGCGTATGGCAGGATGTTCCAATTCTTGTCATTGTAAGCATGCTTGCATACTTCTGTTTCCTCGAGCAGCTTCTGGTAAGATTTAGTGAATTTCTGTTTCTTACACTTCTCTGTACCTGTTTCCTCCATGGGCCTTCCTGGCCTGGCCCAAGCTTTTGTAACATCTTCTTGTCCTAATATCATTTACAGCTTACGAAAATGAAATCCGGCGCCATTGCAATATCTTTACCATTCTCTTGCGTTCTTGGTCTTCTTGCCTCGATGACGTCAACAACAATGGGTAAGAGTTCCTAACAGTAAACAGTTTTGACATAATTTTTTTTGCATCCCAACAGTTCATCGCGGTACTTAAATTATCAGTTTAATTGATCTCGTGTTCATTGTTGTGCAGTGAAGAAGCAATATGTCTGGATTTACGCCACAATTCAGTTCGGTCTTGTAGTTGTTTTCTCTCACATTTTCTTTTCATTGGTGAGAGTTTTTATCTCTCAAGAACAGAACAGGATACTCTGGGTCTTGTTCTATCTTCCAATCTATGATGGTTCACTTGTGCAGGTTCACATGCAGCCGGTTGTGTCCATTCTCTTAGCCACATTGGTTGGGTTCGGACTCACCATGAGCGGCACAACGGGTCTAGTCGAGTTTTCAAAATGGAGGAGAAGCCATAGGACAGCTGAACCTCCAAGCAGTAGTCAGGTGGATCCACCACCAGTTCAGACAACAGATCAAAGCATGTCTGGATCATGAAACTGAAGCCAGAGCTCCTGAATGCTGATCATATGTTCCAGTAGCAGTGTATGGTAACAAATCAAACTATTTCGGACCGGAACATCTGGATGGAGATCCATCTATTTAGAGACGTAAGAAGAGATTGGTCATGTGGATTAAGTAGTGATACCTGGAAGAGCTTGAAGATTTTGTTTGGGTGCTCCCTTTTGTGTTTTTGTTTGTGAATGCGAGAGTGTATATTATCTGGTGTATTCTAAAAGGTTTTTTTTTTTTCCTACTTTCTTGTACAAAAATAAGTAAAAAGGAATTTTTGCTGCAGTTCTTGTAATTCCAAGAATCTTGTACCAAATCTTTTGTTTGCTCATCCCTCCGAAAATGTACATACCAAGAAATTTGATGTAAAGTGTCATATGCAAAAATTGGGACCTGGTGTAATGCTTCCGTCAGGTCAGGTCTGGGTCGATGTTCAATGCTTCGTTGCAGGCATATTTTGTCCTGACTGAAGACCTTACATAGTCCAAGTTAGAGATGCACGTTATGTGCAGTGTGATTAGGATCCTTGGAAAAATTGGAAAATAAGGCTTGGAGACTCTTGTCGTGTTTTATTTTGTGTTTCTTTTATGTTAATTACTTAAATCACTTCCAATTTTTCCTTTCAGCTTCAGCAACGAAGGCATGATTAGAAAAGAATTTTTCACAGGCCAGAGACGACGGGAGTTTGTGTTGCATTTAAAGTCTAAAGTCCATGGAGGTTGAAAGATAGATAGATGATGTGCTTGAAAGAGTTTCACTTTTCTCCACCTTGGACTATGAGGTTCGCTTTTCACACCACATTACCAAATTAAAACAAAACACGTAGGATTAACCCGACTATCTCTGCCACGTAGGATAGCGCCTCGGGCACATTAATGTTCTCATTGTGCTTTGCTTCTTCCCACATTCCTCATTACACAAGGCAGACTCAGCAAAGAGCAAACGATTAGCTTATCGACAGGGGACATGAATTCTTAGAATTACATAAATTTGGTAATTTTAATATAAGATATATTCATCATGAATGGACACGAACAACATGAAAATAACTCAATGCAGGAAGAAACAAGATCAACAGTTCCAAGATACTCTCGTAGAAATATCACACAAATACAGTAACAAACAAGCACACACACTAACTCGGGTAAAACGCAGTTATAGCAGAGAGAGAGAGAGAGAGAGAGAGAGAGTACTGATGGGTCCTTTGGTGTTCATCTCATCACTTCAGTACACTGCAGAAGACAAAGGTTTGTTTCGTTTAAGAAGCTCTTCTTTCACTGTTTTCGATGCATCTTTTATTTCTGAGAGAAACTTACTTGTACAAGTATGCAGCGATGCCCAGAACAATACATAGCAAAACAATATCGATGCAGAAGTTCCGGCTTGACCTCAGCTGCAATAAAAAGGCCATGCTTTTTTTTATGTTAGGAATCAAGAACCGGCCAATGTGGCTGAGAATTTGAGAGAAAAAGTTTCGAAATTCAAATGACCTGGTTGACGGTATCTTTGAGTCTAACATTGGTGTTCTTAAGATCCGAGGTTGCTCTGTCCACCTGTGAGCGAGCTCAAAGAGTTCAGATTACACTGACGAATTCAGAGAAAAAGAAAACGAAATGGGCTGTCTTCTACCTTTGTGTCGATTTCATCCATCAGAGGAACTTGCCTATCCAGTTCCTGCATGAATCAGTGTCGTGACATGGATCATCAGCTCTAGTACTTAATAAGGGAAGTGAGTTAAGAGCTGCGCTTTAACAAACTCACCTCGTTCATATCAGACGCCATGTTCTTCAAAGCATCTAAACCTTCGGAGATCATGTCCAGACCTTGTTCCTGATATATCTCAAGTAAACAAGTCATATATATATATATACCACCAGAGCTTAAGTGAACAAAAGAGTAGAATGCAACCAGATAGAGTATCACTTGCCTGCTTCATTTTCCGCATCTCATACTCCTGTTTGAATTGGCTAGATTCATGTGATTCTTGAAAGTAATCATCATCAAAACGCCCATCTAACATCCACAATAGAGGTGACTTAGTGATCTTGAACTTCAGGTTGCTCAAACGACAGAGAATAGGATAAACAGTTCATATGATTCTGAGATAGACAGAGGTATACAATACGGAACAAACTCATGCAATAGTTGAACGCGTACGTACAATCTACAAGATATAAACAAAGCTAATTCAATTGAATCACCTGAATCAAATTTGATATCAGGACGAGATGCTGTTGAGGGAGCCCAAGCACTAGTGCTTTTAGGACCACCCGCTGTCCCATCAGGTATGGCTTCAATCCTGGCCGGAAGCGCAAGCACCAAATCATTTCTCGCGGCAAGCTCTTCGGTTGTAAGTCCCTTAACCTGAACAATGTATAGATTGCCACCGAGTTTACATAATCCTTCAAACATGATTTAGTCAATCTCAGCCAATGTACTACCATCCGAACGTGGTTACTACCACAACATATACTAGGTTGGCCTAATCAAAAACCCACAGGAATAACTACCATTCTCTATTTCTCAGCCAATGTAAGCAGCTTTTCAGCCATATTTACAAGCTTTTTTGGCATCCACTCATACTATAACTATATCATCCTAACAAAAAAGAATCATATTAAGCTCAAACAGCGTAGCTGATCCATGAACCAAAGTGTAAAACATGAGAAAGGAAGCTAACCCGCTTGACAGCAAGTCTCTGCAGCTTAGGAACTTCCTCGGACAATCGAGCTTTGGTCCGGCGGATCTCAGCATTCATTGCAACAGCAGAAGCCCTATTCTTCTCCTTTGTAACAAGTTCAGCTTTCTGCAAATCGAAATTACATGACAACCCTCATTCAAAATTTCAAAGAAGAAACCTTTTGAAGCACTTGCGAATCATACTCAAATCAGAACTAACCCAGAAAACGCAGAAAGCATAAATAAGATAAGGCATTCAAAAACTTTTCGTTCCCATCGCGAAAACTCGGTCACCGTATACAGAATCGGGACCTAATTTCGAGATTTTCACTGAATTCGACCGGAAAAATATCAAATTCTATGCCCAACATTGTCAAGCACACAGCTTTGAATCCACCGAGATTTATCGGAACCGAATCAAATCAAGCAAAATCTCCAAGATGCAAACAGAAAAGAGGAATAATTACCTCGAGAGCAGTCTCGATTTGGGTCTCAAAAGCGCCATAGAGGCGAGCAAAAGCATCATCACCGGAGATATTGGCCTCCCGCTGTTTGTCGACATCGTACTTGTCGTACTTTTTACAGATCGAGTCAACTCTAGTCAGAATGTCGATCACAGTCATCTTCTTCCAACCCTGCTATCAGAAACTTCTGGATCTAAAGGAGAGAATCTCTGATTCGA
Source organism: Eutrema heterophyllum (assembly GCA_002933915.1). NCBI lineage: Eukaryota > Viridiplantae > Streptophyta > Magnoliopsida > Brassicales > Brassicaceae > Eutrema > Eutrema heterophyllum. The sequence goes on along the minus strand of PKMM01013437.1, from coordinate 952,043 downwards.
ACAAGAAGAAGACTTTAGTTTGTGAAATTTGAATCTCTTTCTGTTTGTGCCCGAATGCTGGAGAAGTGGTTCGGCGACGAAAGAGCCTGAAAGAAAATTTACAGCCTGGAAGAATATTTATGCATAACCACCCTTACTTTTGTTTCTTGCACATTGACCCCCAAAGTTATGCGGTAGCCAAAAGATTCCTATTCTCGGACCTGTATATATTTCCGCAAAACATGTGTTTATGCTTTTATCATTCAATTTTACGTTGGGAAGCAAAAAAAGGAATATTTGTTTGGCAAGCGGGGTCTAGATTGGTACATGAAGTAAAATACGAGCCAAAACTGAAGATAAAAGAAAAATTTGCCTCTAATTTATATTTTGCAGACTAACCCCGTGGACCAGAGGTGGTATTATTTGATGCTGAATGTTCTTACAAAAAAATTAGTCTTCGAACTGTCTCCGATATTTGCTCCGGCGACTGGTGCTAATCTCTCGGAGCTCTGAAACGCAGCCATGGCCGAAGAGTTCTCTGTAAGATCTATCCCCTCTCTGAATCTACTTGTATTTACTTGTTCGTTCCCGAGATCAAATCTCTCGTTACTCACGATGATGGAAATCGCTAGATCTGCATTTGACTCTGTCGAAATTCAACTTTCCTATAAACTTATGATACTCTCTCACGCGTGGCTCGTAATCTTCTGTGCTGCTTTGGGTCTGATGCATGATGTTCCGGTTCTAAGATTGAGATTGCGAGCATTTTGGTTCCATTCACATGATTGTAAATGATGATCAAATCCCTTGAAATTTAGCATGATTTTATGACCCAGCAGAATCGGATCGGTGAAATTTTGTCTTTGGTTCAACTTTTTTCTTTCTTTCTGAGACCTTGGAGTTCTGTTATTGTTGAGGACTTTGGTCACTTCTCATATTGATCTTGCCAAAGAATGTCATTTTTAGTCACCCCTTTGGATATTATAACGTGCATTTGAACCTGATTTAGTTTCATAACTTTCATCGGTTTCTTGCTTGTCAATGTTAATTTGCAGATATCTTTTACTTTACCAAACTTCTTGCAGTAATGCAGACATCACTCGTCTTGGTTGAAAGTGATCTGACGATAAAATTGAGAAGCTAGTTAGGATGTTTTCATGTGTATATATATTTTCTTGCAAAGTATGCAACTATTCCCTTTTTTTTACACCATGAAACCCGAATCATGTATCAAGAATAAGCATCTGTTTCCTCTCGCTCGGTCTTGTTGTTTCCTTCTTGCATCTGGATTTCATTTCTAAGTTGCTAAGAAAAACACAATGAAACAGGGAAAAATCGAAAGCAAAGGGCTCAATCCGGGGCTGATCGTCCTTCTTGTGATTGGAGGGTTGCTAGTGACGTTCCTTGTAGGAAACTTCATCCTTTACACATACGCGCAGAAGAATTTGCCTCCGAGGAAGAGGAAGCCGGTTTCTAAGAAGAAGATGAAGAAAGAGAAGCTGAAGCAAGGCGTTCAAGTTCCTGGCGAGTAGTTTTTGTTATATTTAGTTGGGATGATCCTCTGATGATATAACTCACTTTGCAGGCCTATAAATTATTATGACTTTTTAGTTTTCAATGTTTCGATATTCGCATGATGTTTTCTTGGATTTGACGATAAAACCTCATCTCTATAAGCTTTGCTGAGATTATGTCATGCCGAATTTTAAAGAATTTCAGAAAATACCCCAACGCATTTCACTTTGTTTTAGGGTTTGAATGTTCAATACAAGAGGAATCTATATGTGTAAAGTTAATCAATGAGAGAATTAATGTTGGTCAAACAGTTTGACCCCTCAACTCGAAACAAAGTTCAATTTTTTTTTGATATAAATTTCAATAGTTTCTTACCTGTATTCAACTAAATACGAGGGTTTGCATTCGTGTGAATGGAAGAATAACCAAGAAAAATGTAAATTGATAAAGTGTTAGGGTGACACAGATCAATAGATAACAAAAGTGTATTTAAACTAAGGTTATCGTTTGCAATTAACCAGAAACATCAACAATGACACACACACTTAACAGCTAGAGAATACAAAAGAAATTTAGAAGTTCACAAATCCATTATCATTAGCTCTTCTACTAAACCTAGCAATCTAAATCTCTAGACAAGTCAGGACTATGAAGATTTCTGATAGTCTGAGATTCTTCTGAATATACAAGATTATTTGACTGGGTTAAGTCTAGTTTGTTTGCGTACAAAACCACCTTGGCATGAAATGATGATACGAACCTTCAGAGACTTGGATCATTTTGGTATTGCAAGATGGGGTCTATACAAGAACTTACTGTGCAGGTTTTGGGATGGCGATTATTTTAATTTATTACCTTTGCTAAACATGGATAGATGACTCCATAGGTCTTTTCATCCCAATGATCGGCTTTCTTTCCTCTTTATCAGTTTGGCTCCATGAGACTGAGAGATTCTGGTTCATGTCTTGTTCATGTTCATCATCTGAGGAAACACCAAGAAATGTTTTACGCTGTGAGTTTGACCACCGCGTAAAGGAATTCAAGCAAGCGAATATTGGAATGTATGTTTAGTTCAGTTTCTGTTTCTTCAGCTTTTGTCAATAAGAAACTTAATAATGAGATTTAGATAGCAACCAAATGTACCTGAACGGTCCAAGAGAGGAAACTCAGTCAGTCGTCTCACGCAGACCTTGAGCGCTCGGAGTTCGGCTTCCTTCTCTTGGAGTTTGGACTGTGTAGTTTGCAGTTCAGCTTCAAGCTCATTGATCTGGCCTTCTTGTTGTTCGATGAGAAGATGGCTTAGTTTCTTGTCCAGCTCTGATGCCGATATTCCACCACATTGGTAGGACTCAGATCCATTCACCAGATCCTTACATTCCTCCATAACCTTACTTGTCTGGGGAAAAAAGAAGTAAAAGTTTATATAAGCTTCAACTGTTGAACCCAACCAATGCCCAACAACATAACATAGGGAAAACAATGCACATAATGTATGACCGGTTCACTCTCAAAGTTAACTACGAATGTAACCGCTAATAGGAATACATCTCAATGAAATTGGTAAATTGACTATGAGAAACCGATGAAACACACTCACCTCAGCCAAATTCAGCTTCTGCAGCTCAGATTCAAGTTCCATCTCTAACTGTTCCATTTCTACCGCCTCTTGTTCTGGCTCCTCAGTTAGGACGCTGCTAGCATCATTTCCTGACTTAATGTCGAGAGATTCTCTACTCGCCATCGCTGATTTATTGAGATCTACCTGACCAGATTTCCCACTGGATTTCTCAGAACTTGCTGCACAACCAGGAAATTTGAAACCCTGTAAATATTTTATCCTAGAAAGTTCATCTTTTAGCTCCCGGATGACTTTGGCAGTTTCTTCTGTTGCTACATGCAGCTTACTGATTTCACTTTTCTCTGCTGACATCATATACATCATGCAGACACCGAGTGCCGAGCTGAAGGGGGAATGATCTGAAACACGGAAGAATCAAAGAGTCAATAATGGACAACGCCAAAAGGAATGTGACGAGTTATTATTCTATAGACAAGATCCATATTGTTGGAACCAACTTAGATGGATAAGCACAAAGTTACTGCAAGGAAAGCATTTCAACGAGATACACAAACACTAATATCTAGAGGTCTGAAGATATACCCATCAAGAGAACTATTGTGACATTGTCACTTATATCTCAAGGAGTCTTGGAAGAAAAATCTAACAATACACCTTGAAACCTTTTCCCAATATTAATGCCACTGTATATCATTTTATACCAAAAGATCCAAAACCCATAAGTAACTCTCATCGAATATTATGAGCTCAGAACACTCCAAAAAATTAACGAAGGTTCAAATTTCCCATCATGCAAGTGATATTAATCCCACAACAGCATGAAAAGATAACTTTTGATGCTCATGCGTAAATTCGTCAATCCAGACTACACCGAGATTCACAGAAGAAATCATCAGAGTTTCGAAAGCACAAACCTTGATTATTATAACATGACCCACGTTTTGAAGCAGAAGCAGAAGCATCACCCAAAGTCCTCGGCTTTTTCAAGCAAACGTCACTTTTTGTTGTAACAGTAGCAACATTTCCAGATCGCTTCTCGATCTCATAGCCCCCACCATTGTTTTTCTTCTTCTTCTTCTTCATCAATCCACGAATCCTAACCTTGCATGTAACCCCTGAACTCTTTCTAAACCCGGGAGACGACCCGGATCCGGACCCTGATTTGACGGTAGACCCGGAACTAGAAAACCGGAAAACGCCATTGGTTTTGTCGGAAGGAGAGTCGAGAAATCCGATACCGAAAGGAGGAGTGACAGGCTCCTGCTCTTCACCGTAATCCTCGAATAGGCGAGAATCTCGAGAGAAAGGGTTGAAAAAGCGTTTGGCTACAAGACCAGTGGATCCAGCAATGGCTGCTCCTAGAATAACTTGCCACATCTCTGACTATTCGTATACCCCAAAAAAGAGTCAAATAGAGAAGCAGACAGCGAGACAATAAGAGAAGAAGAAGCAGATCAAGAAAGAACTGAGTCTGAAGTGTATAAAACGACGAACAGAGTCGGAGAAAGTCCGGAGGTAAAGAGAGAGAGAGAGAGAAGAAGAAGAAGTAGAGAGATCTTTTGTTTTTCAGCGGCGGTGGGTCACACCATCACATGTTTCCCGCTTTGGCAGACAATTTCCAAATTTATTGTTTTTCTTACCAAACTTGTTTAGATCTAACTAGGGCTTCTTTTTTAATGGGCGTTTGGGCCCATCTATATATAGTAATCGTGCCGCGTCGGCCTTTGCTGTTTCAGCGACTCAAATTTCAAGACGTTATATTTGAATTTACCATTTGCGTTTAGCGTTCAGTATATCTAAATAACTAAAATACCCTTTTAATTGTTTGGAATTTGGAAACGACCAAATAAACCCAAAACCCTAAGTGTAAATCCATAACCTGAGAAAGAGACCCGATTCTTCGCTTCTATTCGCCGTCGTCAGTGGCACCACCGGCGGTTTTTCCCGTTCGCAGTGTCGCCACTATTGCTGTCTCTATCTAGGTAAGTCTTGGATTTCTCTCTCTCCGTTTATCGTTCTGGGAAAGTGTTATGAGTAATAAATCTTCTCTGGGTATTTTTCTCTACTGCTCTAATTGGATTGTCCCACTTGTCTGCATGAATCGAATGATCTTTGTTTGTACTAGGCTTAAATTTCTCCTACTTTGCAATTTTTCTCCTTGCTCTTACCCTCTGTTTATCTAATTCTCTGGTTCTCACATTGTTCTCTCTTTTGATTTTTTTTTCAATCTATGTTTATATTATTATTTATTTGCCTTCTATTGAGAGTTTAATGGTACTTGGCAGATGGAGAAAAGTTCGTCCTTTCTGTTTGGTGGAACAAACTTCAATAAAAAGAAGTTTGCTCCAGATTTTGCTAAGTTTAAGGTGAGTTCTGCTCATGTTTGTGCTATTTAACTCTGCAGTACTCACTCGCTCTTTGTTCTTATTTAAAACCCCCCATTGATGTGTCAGAATTGCACGGAGGATGATGATTCCAATAAGAAACTGAGCTTCTTTGAGGAAGAAGACGATCCTGAGAAGGAGAAGAAAGTTGTGTCCTCTAAGAAGAGGAAACGAAGATCTGCTAATTCTGGTACGTCAGAAAAAGTAATTACTGTTCACTCAGGTTTGTGGTAGCCGTGTCTGATCCTATTTCGTTATGTCGAAACAGAACCTGTTGAAGGATTTGATGTGTTCAAGAGCTCAAAGAAGGCACTTGCTGAAGGTAAAGAAGAAGAACGAAACACAAAGAACGAGATTTTAGAGAATCCCAAGAAGGAACTTAATCGGCAAATGGAGGTATAAAGCTGTTAAATATTTTGTCTCTGTTTCATCAATGGCAAAGAGTGATAGATACATGACTGACTTTGCTTCTTCATAATGGCAGAAAGATGCTTTGTTGAGGAAACAGTACAACATTCATGTTTCCGGTAACAATATTCCCACCCCACTTAAAAGCTTCACAGAGTTGTCATCGAGGTGCGTGGAATCAGATTTTAATTTGACAGTAGTTTGATTTATTATGCTCATAGGATTAGTGGTTTTGAGGTTTGAGAATGTAAACTCCAGTTTTTTCATCCATATGAAATCCTCGGGGGTAGTGAATTTTACCTGGATCTTTAGTCCATTGACATGCTTTAGTTATGTATTTAAATCTTTCCTCCTCCTCTGGTTTTGATTTTAATGCTCAATCCATTTACAGGTATGGTTGTAAGCAATACATATTACGCAATTTGGCTGAACTAGGCTTTAAAGAGCCTACTCCAATCCAAAGGCAGGCTATTCCAGTTCTCTTATCAGTATGGTCTTATTCACTTGTTCTCTATTCATTACGGCAGAGACACTTAATCCAGACTATTTTGTGAATACTTTCATGAGGTATCCGTTCTAGTTTTGAGTTGTCTTTTTGCTTAATTTCAGGGTCGTGAATGCTTTGCCTGTGCTCCAACTGGGTCAGGAAAAACCTTTGCTTTTATTTGTCCCATGCTTATAAAACTCAAGGTAAAATACTGTGTTTACCCTAAGACCCACTGGATTTCGCAGATCCGGATTCTTGAATCATGCTTGTGAGTTTTTCATTGTTTCAGCGCCCTTCAACAGATGGTATAAGAGCAGTTATTCTCTCTCCTGCACGAGAACTGGCTGCCCAGACAGCTAGAGAAGGAAAAAAACTTATTAAAGGAAGCAAGTTCCACATCAGATTAATGACTAAACCCCTTGTCAAAACAGCTGATTTCTCAAAGCTGCGGTGTGATGTTCTCATATCAACGCCCATGCGGCTGAAAAGAGCTATCAAAGCTAAAAAGATTGACTTAAGCAAGTAAGTCAATAGCATTTATTAGAATTCAAACATGTGTACTTTCTAATTGTGATAAGCCCATTTTCACCTTACTCTCTGCTGAATACAGGGTCGAGTATCTTGTCCTTGATGAATCTGACAAGCTGTTTGAGCAGAGCTTGTTAAAACAGATAGATTGTGTGGTTAAGGCTTGTTCAAACCCTTCAATCATACGCTCATTGTTCAGTGCTACTTTGCCTGATTTTGTTGAGGAACTTGCTCGTTCCATAATGCACGATGCTGTTCGTGTGATCATTGGCCGAAAGTGAGTATAGAAAAAATTGATACTGAAGCATATTATAGATGCTTCACAACATCTCTTGGAGCAAAAGGATCTTACATTTTGACATTCATACAGGAACACAGCATCTGAAACCGTCAAGCAAAAGCTGGTATTTGCTGGAACTGAAGAAGGGAAACTTCTAGCTCTTCGCCAAAGATTTGCAGAGGTAAGTTCACTTATTTAAACAGTATTATCAAGTAAGTCTGTTACCTTTTGTAATTCCTTTTCTACTTGGCAGTAGAGTCTGAATCCACCGGTACTGATCTTTGTGCAAAGCAAAGAACGAGCAAAGGAACTCTACGATGAACTGAAATGTGAAAACATCAGAGTCGGGGTCATCCATTCCGATCTCCCTCCAGGAGAGGTAAAATCATCTATCCACGTAGTCATCAAATAAAGTTTGCTTCTTTATGGAAAGAATAGATGTATGAGATGATTGGAACCAATAACTAACCATTGGATGCTGCAGCGGGAAAACGCGGTTGATAGTTTCAGAGCGGGTGAGACATGGGTTCTGATTGCCACTGATTTGATCGCTAGAGGTATGGATTTCAAAGGGATCAACTGCGTGATAAACTATGACTTCCCGGATTCTGCTTCTGCATACATCCACAGGATTGGTATGTACATTTTCTCCACTCCTACTTGTATCAATTTTTCTTAGTTCTCTGCTCTATGCGAGTCTTTGTGATGATGAGTTGATGCATTTGGAAAGTAACCTCTCTTTTGAAACGTTACAGGTCGATCAGGGAGAGCGGGAAGGAGTGGTGAAGCGATAACGTTCTACACGGAAGAAGATGTGCCATTCCTAAGGAACATAGCCAACACGATGAGATCATCGGGCTGTGAGGTTCCGTCGTGGATCATGTCTTTGGAGAAGAAGAAATGGAAGAAGCATAGGCCGAAACGTGATTCTATATCCACTCGACCCAAAGCCAGTAAAAACGATCAAGAAGAGTAACTTCAAATGTTATTTTCTTTTTCTTGGTTGCTACCTTGACAATGATTTAAAAAGTCAATTTTTGTATTTTATAATCTTGAAGATTCAAAATTTTGATAGAATGTGTGAATTTTAAGATTTTGGTGTTATATCTTGAATTATGTTTTTCATAAATTAGTTATGAATATCCATTAGATTTGATTTCTAATGATTCTAAATACAAAAATTCTAAAGGTATTTTTCTTTTACACCAAATCTTAAGACGAGGAAACGAAGCAAGTTTGGATTCATCTTTTCTATTTTAACAAAAAAATTGTAACAGCACCTATCAAACAATCTTGCATCATTTGTCCACAAGAAAAAGAAAAAAAAAACATATCAAATTGTACCGACGGAGAGAGAGAGTGGTCTCAGCAAGACTTGTGCATTAGGTAGATGTCGTTTCTCGTTATAAATACTAATTTAGCGTTAATAAGATATAAAATAATAAATTAACCAAAAATGTAAGATATTATTTTATGTACATCTAAATATTCTTTATGAAGAAAACTGGATTTTCTAAGAAAATATATATTGAAGCATACCACAACGACCACATGGATATTGGATGGATCAGTATCACGATGTAAAAGAAAATGGATATTATTCCAATATATATAATTTAACCAAATTAAAAAAACAGACATGGCGTAGATACACGCTGTTAACGAATAAAAAATAAACGCGGCAAGCTGGAACGTTAAAAAAATAAACAGACAAAAGAGCGGCAAGCGGAATTCAAATGGGCCCCACAAAAGTGGCCCAATTAGTGGGCTCTCACACAGTACTCTCTCTCGCGATGACAAGTGACAACGTGAGGAGGATTTCTTCTCAAGTCAGCACAGATCAAAACTCGACCCATTCAAATTCTTATAGCATTTTCATTTTCGAGAATGTCGCTCATAGCCATTAAAGGAACTCTCGGAGTCGTGCTTTTCAATTGAATTTCGAGCTTTTCTTCTTCCAGATCTGCTTCTACAGGTTCTTCCTCTCCCGTTTCCAGGCTACAGAAAGGTCCTCTCAACTCAATTTATGTGTATTTGACTTTTGGGTTTAATCAAATCATTGTAGCTACTTAGATCCCTTGCAATCCGTGATTTTCTTCTTTTGGAAAGTCTTAACTGACATCTTCAGAGAATCGATTTCATTTGATCAGAAAGAGAAACGGCGTCGAAATGGTCAAAAAGGCCAAATGGCTGAAGAACGTACAGAAAGCGTTTAGCCCAGATTTAAAGGTATGGAGTTTGTCATCTCTTCTAGCACTGGCCTTCATATATTCATCTTCTTGGTTTCTTTTGCCTTATCAATTTTTTTTATATATTTGATGTTTTGCTTACAGAAGTTGAAACACCAATCGGTTGAGTGTCAAAATAGTGTGATCTCTTACCCTGTCTTGGTCGCCACATCTAGAAGCTCTCCTCCTCAGTTTGAAGTGAGAGTTGATGAGGTCAACTATGAACAGAAGAAGAAGAACCTGTGCCCTCCTCCTTCAGATTCTGTTACTGCTACAGAAGAAGAAGATGTTCTTGTAGATTCACCTCCATCTTATCCTGAGTTTGTTCGTCCAGCTACACCTGATAGATTTGCAGGGAAGTCAAAGGAAGAAGCTGCTGCCATCTTGATCCAGTCTACATTTAGGGGCTATTTGGTATGTTCTGTTATTCATACTCCGTTTTTGGCTTAATTAGTGTGCTGATCGTTACAAGTTGTTCCAAATCGGCTAAATTACCTTTAAATTCCGTTCATTTGTTTAAAAATGGATAGAATCAAGCATTTTTTGTTGATCTTTTCTATCTCTGAGTATCAGTTTGAGCAAAAGGGTATCTTTCTCAAGTATGATTTTAACTTTTATAAGTTCTACAATGAAGGCAAGAAGAGAATCGCGGGGGATGAGGGGATTGGCCAGACTTAAGTTATTGATGGATGGATCGGTTGTACAACGGCAAGCTGCAAATACCCTTAAATGTATGCAGACTCTCACTCGTGTACAGTCACAAATCCGATCTAGGAGAATCAGGATGTCAGAAGAGAATCAGGCTCGCCATAAGCAACTACTTCAGAAGCATGCCAAAGAGCTAGGAGGCTTAAAGGTCTCACTTTTGTATATCTCAGATGCAATTTTCATTCGCCACTCGAAGTTTCTTTTACGCTGTCTAACGTTTTTCTCAGTCAATCATATCTTCTCTCTGTCTTCAGATTGGATCTTGAGAATGCAGTAGCTGCTGATATTTTTTGCATTTTCTTAATCCTAAGACATGCTCATCCTTGTGCAGAATGGGGGTAATTGGAACGACAGCAATCAGTCGAAGGAACAAGTCGAAGCAGGTTTGATGAATAAGTACGAGGCGACAATGAGAAGGGAAAGGGCATTGGCTTATGCATTCGCACATCAGGTACTTCCATGTGTACCCAAATTCTCTTCTTGCCAACTATTCTGGTAGTTTGGCGGATTCTGCATTATCGCCTAGAAACGTGCAAGAAGATGAAAGCTGAACTTGTTGACAAAGCAGTCCTTAAATGCTGCCAAACATTCCTGAGGCCTGAAGTTTGATATCCCACAACTCTAGCTAACACCATTGGATTCGGTTTAATGCTTATGATCATATCTGCCTCGTATTTGCAGCAAAACCTGAAGAGCAACTCAAGATCTGCAAACCCGATGTTCATGGATCCTAGCAACTCGACTTGGGGTTGGAGCTGGTTGGAAAGGTGGATGGCTGACCGGCCATGGGAGAGCTCAGAGAAAGAACAAAACAACAACAATGAAAACTCCTCGGTTAAGACTTCGTCTAACCGTAATTCCCATGGAGGAGAAACCGCAAAATCTTCAAACCGCAAAAAACTCAATAGCTCGACTCAACCCAATACCCCATCATCATTATCATCATTATCCACCACAAGAAACCCGAGAAAGAACAGGCCAACACCATCTTCTATAAAATCCAAGACCACCGATGAAAACGCCAAGAGCTCGGAGAAGAATCGTAGGCACAGCATTGCTAGGTCATCGGTTAGTGATGACGAGAGCCTGGCTAGCTCAACGGTTCGACGTAGCAACATAGTTCCCACAAAATCAGCACGAGGAAAGCTCAAGGCCCAGAGCTCATCAAGCGTCTCCGTGATCACGACAAGCACAGAGGAAAATGGTGTTTTACCGCAGAAAGCAGCAGCAAAGAAACGGATCTCGTACTCGGCTTCTCCTGCACCCAAACCCAGACGATCCTCAGCCCCGCCCAAGGTGGAGAACGGCCTTATCAAGACGGTGAGAACGCCGTGACCAGCCGAGGTATATATATTTTTTGCGCCAAGAATGGTGTTCTGAGATTTGTCTCAAACTATACGCAATGTTGGTTACAAGAATGTGTCACTTTGATTCATTTGTGCAGTAGGTAATTGTTATTTTTTTTATGATTGGTAACTATTAACATTTTATAAAGAAATATATATCAATTTTACATTTTTCAAAAAAAAAAAAAGTTAATTAAGCAACTACCGTAGACTCATCTGTTTAATATATTGATAAACTATTTTTCCATAGGTTCCATTTGTTTTAAACATATGTAGCATGTGGTAATACATTGATATATTTGGGTTAAAAAACTAACTTATATTTTAATACATGGATAAATTAGCTTTTCCACCCAAATATCTATTTTTTATCAATTTAATTATTTTTAAAAATATACATAAAATATTTTTTTTCATATTGTCACAACTTGGATATGTATAAATTTATTACATTAAAATACTTTTTCCGATATTACATAAAAATACTTAACTACATTTTTATCCACAAAAAAAAAAAAAATTAATATTTAATATTTTTTAATATTTTCATATATGTTTACTTTGTACCGCTGCAATGTTACCAATTAGAGTATTATCTCTGTTTTTTTGTATCGCTTCAGCTTACCACTCTCGCTTACATCTTTGTATTATTCCGTAACCGCTTACCGCTAAAAAACTCGTATCGTTTTGGGTTACCAATCGGACCCTATATTAACATGAGCAATTCTAAGTTTCTAACAAATAGCACTTGTTTGGGTTTCGAAAACAGCACTCAAATTTTAAAATAATTTATTAATGGCACAAATTGAATATCAGAATGATGAAAAAAAAAAAAAATTTATAATAAGAGAAATATAAACTTTAAATTATAATGGAAGAAATCAAACATAATGATTTAATTTTGTTTGTAATTTATTTAAGACAAACAAGTCTTTTTACACAATGATTTGTGTTATTTTTTAGAACTTTAAATTTGTTATACTAACTTTGGAACCAACAATTTTTTTTAGGGTATTCTCTAACAATATTATAGATTTAAATATATCTAGCTTACAAGGCATCTCCATTATATAATATATTCATGAGAGTCAGTATAATTTCCTTCCAAAAGCTCTTATCACTACTGTCATCACATTGGATTAGAGATATGTTGTGGCATGCGATGCTAAACTTATGTAGTCACCAAGTCCAAGTCAAGAAAAGCGATAATGTATCTATTCGCATTTGTCAAATCGCAAAATTTAAGGGATTTACGAAGAATGATCGGACAAAAAATCATACAAGCAAATTTAACAAGAAGTAGTATATTGTCATTGTTTTAAAGTCTAATAATAAATCTTATTTTCAAATAAATTTATATAGATTGTTTGTTTTAATGTCAATAATAGATATTGTTTTGAGTATTTATATTTTAGCTTACCTACTTTTATATTAGTATACAAAGGCGTACAAAACAAATATCGTGCATGGAGGTTTTTTAGTATAAGACACGGGAGATAATGAATAATTACTAACTAGACATTAACGTTTACAAATAGATGAAACGGGACTGTGCCTAAGCTTTGAGAATTGCACCTTTCATTTTTATCAAAAAAAAGAAAAATCTTTTGCATAACCGGGATCGATGAATATGTGTGAATAATTTCGAAGAACGTGTAAAAATGTACGTGTTTGCGTGCTACAGAAAATATTTATTAGTATATAGATTTTTTAACGGATGAATGAAGATTTTTGTTTTTTTATTTTGGAAAATTAGTAGTCCACTTCCTAAGAGCAAATGAATAGGTGGGCTTTAAAGAGAGATATCAGTTAAGAAGCAATAGCGTGGAGATTAGCTACATGAGTAAGTATACACATTGTAAATCTTTGCAAAATGATCAATGATTCTTTTCTGTATAAATGTTTGAAACTTAATGGCTCAAAATTTTGTATAAAAAAAATGAAAATGTCTAAATGAATGTTCAACCCATGATAACTGATAGATATGTCATTGATTTGCATTTTGCACCCAATGGATGATAATAAATTAATAATTGATATATATATATATATATAACTTAAACTTGGTCCATTTATGTTATGTTTGGTGAATAACCCATTTTGAAATATGTCGGAAATGTGTATTGGATATATTATATTTTTGAAAAGTGAAACTTCAATAAGTTTTTTGATAAAATATTCATATGTTGATTATTGAATCCATCTGAAAATCTGGTTACAAAAAAAAAAAAAAAAATCCATCTACAAATATAAAGTAAATAATCCAATTTAACACTGTGATCAATTTTATGAAAGTAGACTTGGGTTACGACGTTAGTTAAGTAAGAGAGTGGAGACAGTATATATCTGTGCTTTAATAAATGAGAAATGGGTGTGTAGAGATAAATGGGGTGCTTTAAAACGAAGAAAAACGAGTGCTTTAAAAAAGACACTAGTGAAATACTAAAAAATGGGTGTGTAGAGAATAATTACGAGGACTGCTACAAAACAGAAGTACGATAAGACTTCAGTATATATCAGTAAATAATTTTTTGTTTTGTTGATTAATAAAATTTTACAGTTAATAAAAGTACGATCAAGTCGGACTATGCCAAAGCTTTGAGAACTGTACCTTTCATTTTCGTTAAAAAAAAAATCATTCATTTTAATATTAAATATTTTGCATAAAAAAAATTTCATCAAAGAAATGAAAAATATCCGATTCTCTCTCTTCCAATCCATACGTATGTTTAAAAAACAAAAAAATATATATAAAAACATCAAATCAAAATAATATTAATATATATATATTTCTCTCTTAATATGTTATTTAATGGCGGGTCAAATATTATAACTTTCTCTTCGTCAAATCTTTGCCTAAAATTGCCTAAGCAGAACGATTTAGTGATGATGAATCTTTGCCGGAATCGGCAAGGATTAGAGGTTCCCTATATAATCGATGGTGGTGAGTGAGAGACTGTACCATCCATCTTCACTCTCTAAATCACATAAACACCATGAGAAAAGTTTCCTTTCTAGCTTTGGCCACCTTACGCAACCGCCGGAGCACTCTGCGTGCCGTTGCCGCCTCCGCCTCCTCATTCAGCTCAAGAGGAGGGCGTCCATGGCAATCCCTTCCTCCCCCTCCTCCATCGCCACTGCAACCGCCGCCGCTGTGATAAGCTCAAAATTAATACCCTAAAAGTACTAACAGTTGTAGTTGCAGTATATTAGGGGTCGAACCACATAGACTCAATAAATCACTCAATAGACCAATTAGATTTGAATTACGCTAAGCGATTCAATTTAACAGAAAGCAATAAACGAAATTAAGAGAGTTGTTATCAAATGGAGAAGAGATAGGTTCATGGTATTTCTCATGAAATCAGAGAATGCAGATAACCAATCAATTAGGATTCAGGTTATGCACGGTTCTTGAACGCAAATCACTAAGCTATAATTAACCAACTGTCGTTGCGAGAATTATCTAAGTCTAAATCCCAGAATCCCAAATCTCTTTGCAAATCCTAAAGATCTAAACTAGTTTTAAAGTTCAGGTTTGATATGTTCACAAAACAACTAAACCAAATCTCTTTGCGAATAGCTATTTTGCTCACCCTAAGTTATGTCAGATTATCAATTGCACTGTCGTGCCTAATCGATTAACCTAATATCTAAGTTCCAGATTCGTCAACCTAGAATTAGCTTTGAGAACAACCTATGTTGAAGAACTAATTCAGATTGTGAATCCTAACTAATCAATTACCAGCACTCAATGAAATCCCTTATGAGAACCTTAAACCTAAAAGTGGATCTACTCAGACATGAAGATTGAAACAAGCAACATGATTGAATAGATCATCAAATCAAATAAATAGAAGAGAGTAAAACAAGGGTTCAAAATCTTCTCTCCGACGAACAGAGTTTCAGACTTGTCTCCCTCAAAAGCTCTCTCAACAAAAACCAAAATAGAATAAAGCATAGCCAACCAAAGTGGCTGAAAAACCTAATTATAATGCTAAAACACGTTTTGGGCTTTATTGTAAATAATAGAGTCTTCTAGGTCAAAGAGCAGATTCTTCAAACTTGTAAAAAATTGAGTTTCCTTTTCCATGGACGACGGTATCGACCGATACCATAAGTGGTATCGATCGATACACGGGCAATGAGTCACGTTCCTTCCTTCATGGTGTCAGTGTCGATCGACACCAGGTGGTGTCGGTCGATACAAGGGCTTCAAATCGGCTTCCCAGCTACACGATCTCTGCTTTGCTCCAAAGAGCTCCAGAATGCTTCAATATCTCCAATTATGCTTCAAACGTGCCAAAACCTGAAAAGATTCAAAAAGACTCCAAAAATACTAGAAATACTCTGAAAACAAGACCTATATCATGGTCAAAAAGGGGTAAAAACCATGATATACCACGCTGCCGGTGGGAAATCCCTTTGGCAGGGATGAAGACGAAGAAGAAGAGCAGCAGGAGCAAAAACGCTTTCAGCAAGAGGTTAAACGCATATCTTTTGTCCGTAATTGTCTGGAGTTCATGGATGACGCTGAAGAATGGTTCATGAAGGCCGAAGGACAACCCTTCGAGCCTCCACAGGTGATGACACATGAAGAAATGTTAGCGTGGTCTAAGGAGGCCGAGGATGAAGCCGCTGCAAAACAAGGAAGGGTTTGGACCCTAGATGACAAGATCGAGTTTTGGGAGAACGAGCTCGTTTTCTGGCAATGTGAGTCGGGCTTCTGGGAAACCCGTGTTGAGCAAATCTCTAGGATTCAACGTGGGTATGGGGAAGAGTAAGTTTCTTTATCTTGTTTCAATAAATAACAGAGTGGATGACTCCGCGTTTCATTATGTTTCAGTTGTACTCCAACGTTTCCATGTCTCTTTGTTTCCACGTTTGTAAGGAGTTGTACTCCATTAGTCCAAACTACCTATTAAATAAGTGCTCTTGTTTTCTATGTTCTTGGTGAGACTTTCTTCTTATTGCAGCCGTTACTTGGTCATTATTTACTTGGTGAACTTTCCTTAAGGCAACAACTGAGAAACTCTTATCTGTTCGTCATCGTCATGCATGCATTTTTAAAAATTCTTATGGAATGTAAAAATAATCATTATGTTCGATTTACATTGTATATAATCAAGTGAATCATCATAGTCGTCTGCTGTCATCCATAATCCTAGCTTCTTATTTCACATAACAATATGGAGTTGCACAATTCGATATTTTGGAGTGTTACCAATTAATCACGATGCATGTCATAGATCTACAATTAAAATTTACTATATGGTTGGAATTGGATATTTATACCAACCCAATGTACATTACAATTAAAACTATACTTATATTCAACCCAATGTACATTACTATGTTACTTTTTAAGAATTGTAAAGTTGTCAATTTTTTTAGTTGACTAAACTCGTGTACGTGTTTCAAAAAACTCAACTCATAGAGTAAGTTTTATTTTTTTCTGATCCAGCAGTGACGCGTAAACACTCATTTTTTTCAAAAAAACCTAACCTTTTTTTATGGGTTCTAAAAACCTGATTTTTTAAATATATATATATATATATATATAGGCAAAACATCCCCTATGCTAACAAAGCCTAAAATAAAATAAAAAATATATATTTTAATGTAGATGTAAATGAAATTGGGATGAATTTTTTTAAACATTAAGATCAATTTAGTTGATTATCATGTAATATCTCGATTTAAATACGAAACTAGATTCCAACCCACCGTGCGCGGAGGATTAATTTTTCACATATTTTTTGCAAAGTTTAAATTGAATAAAAAAAGTATGTAGACCAAGCACTAACGAATTATTATTATATATTTTTTTGGATAATTTGTGAAAGAGAAATTCGTGTATCAGGTGAAAAGAGTTTGTGTAAGTGATATGTTTCTGAATAAATGCCTTGCTGTTTTCTTCTACGTGGTTTAGACTTCTTACCGTTTTCCAAAAAATAGAAACGGTAGGTGTTTTAATTGATGTGAGAAAAAGGAAAAAGAAGAATAGAAAGTTATAAAAAGGGACTTTTTCATGCTAGCTAGTCGCTAATTTTTGGAAATATTCAGGGATTAATCTTTTTTACAATATGACTTTTATAAATTCATAAATTGTAGGGACCATCATTGTCTAACTTCTTAGAACATTGTAGAGTTTTTAAGAAATCTCTAGAATCATCTTTTCGTTCGCTTTATTTATATCGGTCCACAAAAATAAAGCCCACTCAAACCCATTATTATTTCCGGCCATATCTTCATTTATATGGTATGGTATTACAGTTAAAACATCTTTAATTGAGACATCCACAGTTAAAAAAAACAAAAAAATAGAAAGAAAAGATAGAGCGTAGACAGTGTCTCAAATGAGAGTTATAAAATTAAATTTTAATTTTAAAATAAAATTGAACAAATTACATAATGACACTTGGAGACACTCTCAATATGGGTGTCTCAAATTTAAAATTAAATTTTATTTTACTAAATGTTATTAAAAAATTGATAGACACCCATGTTGAGACACTCATGGATGCATGTGTTCTTAGATTCAAATTAATAAATTCAATGAAAACAAAAGAGAGAGAAAAAAGCTATCTCGTACACAACTTTTCAACATGTAAAAGAGTAAAAGCGATGTATAGAAACTGGAACTGGATTTCTTAATGGAATATAGTAGTTAGTACTGATCATTTAAACAGAACTATATTTATTATACTCGTAGGGGCCTAAAACGAGTTTAAAAATTAGGCCCGCAAAACTTTGTTTGATAATATAGAAAACAAGAAAAAACCCCAATTATATAGAAAATTTAAATTAGTTATATAAAAAAAAACCTAAATCATAACTTTTCTTCCTTTTTTCCCTACAAATTCTTTCACACTTTCACTATCCAATTTTTTAACCAATTATCTTCCTATAAATAAGATAGCCAAACCATTTAATTTTTCTTGTGACATACTCGATCGCAAATAAAATTTTATCAACTTCAATTTCGAAAAGCTTATTTCAGCAGATGCAATTCAAACCGGAATCGTCAACAATATCATGTAAGCAATCCATGAGTTTGATTAGCAACATCTCGTTCTTTTTAGAAGATCTAACACTTTGATGGGTCTCTTCTAATTTTCTGGCAAAATTCCCCTTAAAACTTTTCGCTCAAAATATAAATCATTACAACAACATCTGAATGATTCTCATGTTTTAAAGAGGCTGATCAAGATTGATACACGATGTCATCAAAAATTATTTAATATTTAATATTTTTTAATATTTTCATATATGTTTACTTTGTACCGCTGCAATATTACCAATTAGAGTATTATCTCTGTTTTTTTGTATCGCTTCAGCTTACTACTTTCGCTTACATCTTTGTACTATTCCGTAATCGTTTACCGCTCCCTCTTACTGCTAAAAACTCGTATCGCTTTGGGTTATCAATCAAACCCTATATTAACATGAGCAATTCTAAGTTTCTAACAAATAGCACTTGTTTGGGTTTCGAAAACAGCACTCAAATTTTAAAATATTTTATTAATGGCACAAATTGAATATCAGAATGATGAAAAATAAATTAAAAATTAACTATAATCCTATATAGGATATGAATTCTGGTTTTTTTCAAAACTATACCGTTAATGGTAAAAAAAAAAAAAAGATTCGAGAATTCGGAAAATTTGAATTTATGTAACTGAACCCACTAAATATTCATCATAGAACATGAATTTAGGTAGATCGGATTATGCTAGCTAGTCGCTAAAATGATGGTTTAACGCAATTTTTGGAAATATTCGAGGGATTAATCTTTTTTTACAATATGAATTTTATAAATTCATAAATCATACTGAAAAATCTCTAAAAACTCTAGAGTCGCTTCATAAAAACTAGGGTTGGGCAAAAAATCAGGATCCGAAAATCCGAATTAATACCGAACCAAAAATACCCGAACCAAACCGGATCCAAAATTTTAAAATACCCGATTGGATCCTAAATTCCTATACCCGAAGAACCGAACCCGAACCGGTACCGAACCGAGAACCCAATGGGTACCCTAAATACCCGAAGTGTAAATATAATTATATTTAGACTTGATATAACACAAATACCCAAAATTACAACTATAAACCCGATAATTATTTTTTGGTATATTTTCGATATTTTATTAAAAACTCATGGAAACTAATAAACTGGTTTAATAAAAAAAAATTATAATCTTCAATATGCAGATTGCATAAAACTAACAAAAATGACGGTTTTGAATCTAATCGCGTTACGAGTTTAAAACGTAAACTTAAATTTAGAAATAGGAAATCACTACTTAAGTTGGTTTTATCATTTCTGATTTTGAGTAGATCAAGTAGCCATTTCAAAGCAGCAGGATATTAATCTTTAGACTACTAACCTTGTATGTAATGATGCAAACTCTCCCAAACAAGTTTATTCTGGGTACATAATGGAAGATTGGCTATAATGATGCAAACTCTTTCTTGCACAAAGGATGCAGTTATGGAAGATTAAAGCTACATATTGCGAAAACAATCTCAAACCTACGAAATAAAATGAATAATGCATTGCTTAACTAAAAACTAAGCATCCAATTGTCGTAAGTTAAAACATTTAATAATAAGACAGTCGAAAAGGCATATGCATATTACAACAACACCTAAATTACAACAGTTTAGAAGCCAATAAATAGTTCAAGGAAGAGGATGGAAGGAGAAATGGAATCTGCATTGCTTAACTCAAAGCAAGCACCTAGTGTCATAGATTTAAAACCTAAGAAGAAAAAACTCCGAATAATGAGATAGTGGAACAAGGCATATGCATATTACAACCCTTGAGAAGTTACAACAGTTTCAAAAGCCAATAAGCTTTTTTTCACTGGAGAGGGGCAAGCCAGTGGTAGGAAACGGAGAAAGGGGGAGGATCGATGACGTCATGGAGAGTGTTTGAGGAGAGGTCGTAGAAACCGAACCCTGAGTGAGAGCTTGCAAAGTAGACGGAATTAGGGTTAAGTCCGGGATATTCGGTTGCAGAGACGCAAAAGGCCTCGCTATTGCCTAGGAAAATGCAGAGATCGCCAATGTCTTCAGTGTAAGAAGCGATCCTTTGCTCAGGGTCTTGCCTAAACACCACAAAGGCCCTGGGCTTCCTCCTGTAGGAGATCCTACGAGGAGGTTTCTCGGAGCGTGTACACTCGATTTCTTCTCTGTTCAAGAACTCTTTGCACCTTCAGTGCAAAAGGCAGCAAATGATACACATTAGGATTATCTGAATCTTTGGTTTAAAATGTAAACAGCGTCAGGAAGGGAAGGTGTGTAACAACAGTGCACACATTAAAATGATGAGAACAAGCACATGTTCTTCTCTCTATCTACAACTCTTAGTTACATTCTTTGCCTATTTACACAGCAACAATACTTATTCTTAAGATGCATCATCAAGGCAAGGCAGGAGAAGAAGATATGAATTACCAGTAAACGACGAAGGAGTCGCCAGAAGGAGACTCGACCAGGTATTGAGTGTTGTAAGTTGAGATAATCTGATCTTGTCTACTCTTGGGGATGTCAGATAAAGGGAATCTCTGGTACATACACATCTGAGGGAAGCCGGAGCTAGTGTTGATGAGATCAATTGGACCGTCATACTCTTCCTTTCTCGGCGTCCTGTGGAGATAGAATTTCCGGTCCCTCACGGAATACATGATATTTGAAGAGAAAAACGGGACCTCGATGTGTGTCCAATCCGAGTCACCAGGCCGACACAGACTGATAGATGAACAAGTGGACATGGCGGCCACTACACAGTCTTGCTGGTTTGGGGAGGCTGAGAGAGAGATACTGCAAACTCGAGCTCTTCTACTATCATCCAATGGAGGCAGGGAGATAACCTTGTGTGACGAAACAGAGGCACAAGGGTTGAAGATATTGGTGAGACGCACTGTGGAGTCACGTAAGTTCTTCAGACCCACCCATCCCCTTGAAGATCCTATTCTCATCGACAATAGCTCCTTCGACAGAGTCTGGTCGGGGATCTTTACTCTTTCGTCTTTCCTCGGATCGTACAAGTTCAAGTCCACCACCATTTCATTACCGACAATAGCTCCTTCGACAGAGTCTGGTCGGGGAAAGCTCAAGGCCCAGAGCTCATCAAGCGTCTCCGTGATCACGACAACCACAGAGGAAAATGGTGTTTTACCGCAGAAAGCAGCAGCAAAGAAACGGATCTCGTACTCGGCTTCTCCTGCACCCAAACCCAGACGATCCTCAGCCCCGCCCAAGGTGGAGAACGGCCTTCTCAAGTCGGTGAGAACGCCGTGACCAGCCGAGGTATATATTTTATCATTATATATATATATATTTTTTTGTGCCAAGAATGGTGTTCTGAGATTTGTCTCCAACTATACGCAATGTTGGTTACAAGAATGTGTCACTGTGACTCATTTGTGCAGTGTAAGTCTCTCTCAATTATACCTTTCTAATAATGTTTTTTTAATTATCTTCGATCGATTTAGATCTAGACTATATTGAATTTGTTATTTGTAGAGGTTACAAAATCGAAGTCTTTAAACGTTAGTTCTGGGCGGGCTCTATAAATAAAACTTATATATACTTCGAGAGTTAACCAGTGTGAAAACTGTGAATGGATTATGCTCAATATACTCAGAGTCCACTCTAGTAACCAGATGGATGTTCGTTCAATTTAACTGATTCGAATTAAAACCATACCAAAAAAAAAATCCAAGTAAACCGGTTCTTTTCCTATTTTTTATTTTGCGTATCGGAAATAAACTAAAATCGAAAACAAACAGAAATGTACATATTTTTGTTTTTTACATTCAGAAATAAATGATTAAGACTTCAATGTCTTTTTTGACCAAAAAAAAAAAAAAGACTTCAATGTCTTTAACCAAAATCGAAATGAAACCGAATTTATAATCGAACCAAAACAAAACTGCAATCTTGATAAGAACACTCAACGATTTTTGAACGGAAGACTTGATGAGTTTATCTAAAACCACTTAAAAGAGGCCAGGCAAACAAAGAAGTAGCCAAAACCCTAATCCTGAAACCGATCGAGAAAATCTAACGTTGAAGAGTGGTTTCCCTATCTCATCAGATCGCGTTTCTAATTCTGCTCATTCCTGTTCAAATCCTCCAGGACAATGGTAAATATGCGTCCGTCTATTCTTCTTTGTTGTTTTTGCTGCTTGATTCTGGAAAATCATTTGATGATATTGAAAGCATCCCTGTGATTAGACTAGGGTGTATAAAAGAATCCCTTTTGTTCTTCTTGGCTCCTGCAATTAGGGCTTCTACTTGCATTTTTTGCTCTGTTGTGTCTGTGGGTTTTGTGTCAGTATCAAAAATATTTCTTCGAGGGTTTTCTCTACATCCCTCTGGTTTATTTCCTAAGGTGCTTACCTTGTTTTCCATTATCCAGGTTGCACCGATAATTGCAGGTGTTGCTGTTGCTGCTGCTGCTTATGCTGGTAAATACGGAATAGAGGCATGGCAAGCGTTCAAGGCAAGACCACCAAGGCCGAGACTGCGCAAGTTCTACGAAGGTGGTTTCCAAGCTACAATGACTCGGAGAGAAGCCGCTATGATTCTCGGTATTAGGTACGTTTCTTGTGTCCTAGACTCACTAACAAACTGGTAATTTAATGAAGGGACTTGAGATTCTTAGTGTTGATGATACGAGTAATCTTGGCTTGGGACTCTTGTTTTTAAACAGCTTTCTCTTCTGCTAGTTTTGCCAAGACCCGCACTTTTCCTTCTGCTTATATAGGCAGTATGGTATTACACTCAGGTGCTCTAAGGACTCTTGTTTTTAGATAGCTTGGTCTTTGGGTATTCCGAATGAATATCCGTTTCTGCTTCTTCATTTCTCATAGAATGGGAACGAAAACGTTTTCTTTAGGTTCTCGATTGGTAAATGATCATCATTTGGCAGTAGCTATGGCACACTAATTCTTAAGAAGTTTGCTTTTGGAGGTTTTGAATGTAGCAACTGCGGCTAATTTTATCCGAAGTCAACTTGTTTAATGCATAGATATGTTCTTACACAAGGTTTCATGTTATGTTTGCATATGGTTTTGTGGTCGTTTTTAATTATTTGTGGCTTGACAAGTCTGCCACTTATGGTGTTTGAACAGGGAGAGTGTAGCTGCAGAGAAGGTGAAGGAAGCTCACCGAAGAGTGATGGTGGCTAATCATCCAGACGCAGGAGGAAGCCATTACCTTGCGTCTAAGATCAACGAAGCCAAAGACATGATGCTTGGCAAAACCAAGAGCTCTGGTTCTGCGTTTTGAAACCCGTTGGTGAGATTGATTGATCACATCAACAAAGCCGAGTTATGTTGATCTGGATCAAGAAGGTGATCAAATTTGATGTATTTTTCTTAGCTAGATCAAAGGTTATCCTAAGTTGTTAACCTGAGGAATGTAGAAACCAATTTGGAAGTGATTTTTTTGTTTTTGTTTTTTGTGACGAAACAAAATGTATCCGAACATAATTTACTGATAATGAGTACTTGATTTTAAATGATTGGTTATTGTCACATGTCTTAATTTATTAGAGTTTGTCAACTCAATACCATCAATCCAACAACATACTTTTGACCTTTTAAGAGTTGTCTACGGGAAAAACTCTTGAAAGAAAGTCACAGTCATGACTCATGAGTAGGGACTTAACACATTTTGTCAAGAAGTTTCATCGGAAGAATCGGAGAAACCCTCATGAAATTGCCACTCACGAAGACTGTGAGCTCCAATTCGCTGATGGTTCTTGTCTCAAAACCTCACTTCTGCTTCTTAAATTACTGATTCTCTCTCTCTCTCTCTCTCTCTATGGCTTCTTCTTCTTTTTCTTCCACCTCTTGCAATTGGGAATTCGACGTCTTCCCGAGCTTCAGCGGAGAAGATGTCCGTAGAACATTTCTCAGTCACCTTCTCTTGGCACTCGATCGCAAATTAATCACTTGTTTCAAAGACAGTAAGATCGAGAGAAGCCAGTCGATCGGACTGGAGCTTGTACATGCGATTAGGGATTCAAGGATCGCAATCGTCGTCTTCTCTAAGATATACGCCTCTTCAAGCTGGTGCCTAAACGAATTGCTGGAGATCGTCAAATGCAAGGAAGAGAAGGGGCAAATTGTGATGCCAGTGTTCTACGGTTTGGATCCTTGTCATGTCAGGAAACAGACGGGCGAATTTGGAAAGGCGTTTAATAAGGTTTGCAAGAACAGATCAGATGAATTGCAAATCCGGTGGAGAGGAGCTTTGACCGATGTAGCAAATATCCATGGATATCATTTTGAGAACTGGTACGGACTTGTTGACTTTTGATACTTGTTGAAGGTATTGTTTCTGGTTTGAGCTATCATCTTTCTTTCTCTTTATCAGGGACAACGAAGCAAACCTGATTGAAGAAATCGCCAATAATGTTTTGTGTAAACTTAATTTAACACCGTCAATGGAATTTGGTGACTTTGTTGGAATCGAAGATCATCTGGCTAAGATGAGTTCATCGTTGGGCTTGGAATCCGAGCAAGTGAGGATGGTTGGGTTATGGGGTCCCTCTGGGATTGGGAAGACTACCATTGCAAGAGCTCTATTTAGTCGAATCTCTCGTCACTTCCAAAGTAGCCTTTTTATAGATAAGGCTTTCGTATCTAAGACTATGGAAATTTACACGACAGCCAATCCAAACGACTACAACATGAAGTTGCATTTGCAAGAAAGTTTCCTGTCTGAGATTTTAAACAAAAAGGATATAAAGATACATCATTTAGGCGCGGTGGGAGAGAGGCTAAAGCACAAGAAAGTTCTTATAGTACTCGATGATTTGAGTGATCAAATAGTGCTAGATGCCTTGGCGGGTGGAGCTCAATGGTTTGGATGTGGGAGCAGAATACTTGTGATTACAGAAGATAAGCATGTTCTGAGAGCTCATGGGATTGATTGTATATATCAGGTGGGTCTCCCATCTGACAAACAAGCTCTTGAGATGTTTTGCCTAAATGCTTTCCGGCAAAACTCTGCACCCGATGGGTTTGCGGAGCTTGCTTCTGAAGTGGCAAAACGCGCAGGTAATCTTCCTTTGGGTCTTAACGTTTTTGGGTTGTATTTGCGGGGGAGGGACAAAGAGGATTGGTTAGATATGTTGCCTAGGCTTCGGAAAGGACCCTATGGGAAAATTGAGAAAGCATTAAGAGTTAGGTATGACGGGTTAGGTAGCAAAGAAGATAAAGCACTATTTTGTCACATTGCATGTCTTTTCAATGGTATGGAAGCCAATGACATCAAGTTGTTACTTGCGGATAGTGACTTGGATGTTAACATCGGGCTTAAAAACTTAATCGATAACTCCCTCATACATGAAAGAGGGAGTACTGTACATATACATTGTTTGGTACAAGAAATGGGTAAGGAAATCGTCCGTACACAGTCCAACAAGCCTAGAGAACGGGAATTCCTGGTGGATTCTAAAGATATTTGCGATATATTTAATGATAACTCTGTAAGTGCTCCTTTCATTACTCACTCAATACGATTTAAGTCTTAGTTTAATGAGAAACTGTAGCCCCTTGTTAAGAACTTAAGCTAATGATTTTATATCTCTTCTATGTTTTTTCTTTCAGGGTACTAAAAAGTTGTTGGGTATATCATTGAATCTAGCAGAGTTTTATGAGCTGCTGCGCATAGATAAGAGGGCCTTCAAAAGGATGCGTAATCTCCGTTTCCTGAGAATCTACAAGGACTCATTGGACTTGCATAAACAAGTCAGATTGCACTTACCAGGAGGCCTCGATTATTTTCCCCCGAAGCTCAAATTGCTTTGTTGGGATGGATATCCAATGCGATGTTTGCCTTCTAGCTTTCGTGCTGAACATCTTATTGTGCTCAGAATGCGGAACAGCAAGCTCGAGAAACTATGGGAAGGATTCGAGGTAAACTGTGAGCGTAATTGTTGACAATCCTTTCACATGATGCGTAACTTCTAGTTTTCTCTGTGTTTTGTTTTCGTTCAGTCATCTACATGCCCTGAGGATATGGAGGACCTTCCTCCTTATGTCCAGAAGCTCAATAAATTATATATGGGAGGTTGCACAGAGCTGGATGCTCTTCCTGCTGGCATCAACCTCAAATCTCTGTATCGACTTGATCTCAGTGGATGCTCACGGTTTAGGAGTTTTCCTAATATCTCAACAAACATCTCATTTCTTATTCTAAACCAAACCGCTATCAAAGAAGTTCCTTGGTGGATCGAGAACTTCTCTAGGCTTGTATGCCTAGAAATGTGGGAATGCAAAAGGTTAAAATATGTATCCCCAAACATTTCCAAACTGAAATTTCTCGAGAAGGTTGACTTTTCAAACTGCGGGGCATTGACTGATGCTAGCTGGCTTGACCGTCCAAGTGCGGTGGCAACGGAAGCAAACAATATTCACACCAAGTTACCAGGGCTCAATTTCATCAACTGCTTCAAATTAGATCAAGAAGCTCTCATTCAACAATCAGTTTTCAAGTACCTGATTTTACCAGGTGGAAACGTGCCTTCATATTTCACCAACCGAGCTACCGGAAGCTCTCTGGTCATCCGTCTACTTCAGAGATCTCTCTCTCAACAATTCTTGGGATTTAGGGCTTGCCTTGTGGTTGATGCCAACGAGCCTAATTCCATCATTTCCAGCTGGATGATAAGGTGTCACTTCACAGGAAAAAACGGGAGCTCCTTTGATTCCTCTGATTGTCACATTGCCATTGATTTGCCGCGCCAAATGGATAATCATCTGGTTATCTTCGACTGTCGTTTCCCTCTAGATAAAGACAATGATCAAGTGGATATAGATATTACTTTCACGACTGACTCTCTTTGCAAAATAAAAGGATGTGGTGTACGACTCTGAGTTTTGTTCATATTCGGATAACCGATTTAGTAATGTTTGTGAAGCCGATAAAAGCAACATGGTTACTGATAGTTCCCCTGAGACTAAACACGATGAAGAGTTTGGACTCAGCAGTGCAGAGACAAGGAGAAGTAGGAAGCGAGTGCGGGTAAGCATTATGAATACATTCAACCGAAACATTGGCTATCTCATAATTCTATTTTCAGGACAACTGAAATATTTTTACAATAATGGATCGTTGGTTTGTTTCTGTAGATAACGGGAAAGACCATGCAAGAAAGTACTGACTTGCGCTGCAGCCAAACCGTCGAGGAACACTGGATGTCTGTTTGAATCTTTGATTGCAAATCTTGGAGCTCCTATTAGGTCTAGAGGTTGGACTTCCACTGCAAGGTACCCTCGATATTAATGAGGATAAGGTGGATTTACATAATTTCAGAGCAGACAAAAGCAAAGCATGTTCTTCATTCTGTATCGGCCGAACCGAGATTGTGTATTGTCCATGGATCATAAATTTTCTAGATTTTGATTGGTGGAATTGTATCAACTGTTTCACTTAGGTTCATTTCAACAGAAAATTCAGATTGGTATGTTATACAATAATTGATTTTAAATCACTACACTAGTACACCTCAAAAAAAGTTCCACAAGGAATCAGAAAACTGAACAAGAACAAGAAAACGAAAAAATTGAATTTCGAATTGATAAGTAGCCGCTTCAATAAAAAGTTAATTTCACTTGCACTCTTTGTAGTGCTAAATGTGATCTCAAAATGAAGTCTGCTTCGTTTATAACCTATATCAAATCTGAAATTTTCAACAACAAAAAAGAAAAAAAAATAAAGCATCCTCTTGGTGTTATTTACACAGTTCTTTATGATGGAACGAAGACGAAGAACAACGTGTTTCTATAGTTCTTTTATAACCTTTGTTTACTTACTCTTTGGTATTGCTAGTATTGGATAAACCGGTCTCCGGTTCATCCCGTTTATGGGTTTCTGTTATTTGTTCCGATAACTCTATTGGACCCTGCGGTTCTCTAAATAGAGCAGAGAAGATCTGCTTGTGGCACTCATCGCAGAAAAAGAAGTAAGAGAAGTGGCCTTCGTTTGGGAGTCTATGTACTGTTGCTTCTGGTATGACCCGGCTAATGTAATCGGTCACTGAAGGTGGTGCGACTCGGTCGTCCATACCCTATGTGACCACAAGCAAAATAAAGAACTCACATCTCGGAAAAAATGATCATAAAGATGGAGATTTTAAGAGTGATTGCCAACAAACCTGCCATATGTGTATGGGTTTTCGAAACCCGATAAGTTCACATTCTGATTCGCTGTACATTGACATTAGCCAAGAAAGGACACCGTTGGTTTTACACTTCTTCCGCATGCTGAACTCGGGAAGATTAAAGCCCCAGTTTGATACATGCAACACGGCTTCTTCAACAAATGGTTTTGCAGTTCCTTGGCGTACGGACTCTTCCAAGTTCCTTTGGTAAAGATCTTCGAAAACTGGATCTGTGATTACATGTTTGTCCTGAAGTAGAAAATGGCATTCACAGGTTTAGCTTGTGAGCCATAACTCCGACGAAGCTACTCTATTTGGTGATACTAAAAGACCCATAACCTCGGGAAGAGACCCTTGATAAATACAGACTTACCTTTTCTCCTAATGATATTGACATCCACTGATCCAGCGGCTCGAGATTACCCGAGAGAAAGGACCTGCGGTAGAAGAAAGGAAGAAGACTTGGCCACCGACGTGCTAAAAAGTATATGAATTTCCTCTTTCGTAGCCACTGCTCCCACGTTTTTGCCATCTCTTCCTTGGTCATGCTTGGCTCATATGGATTGATCATAGGAGCTAACATGGCAACTCCTGTAGATTGATGAAAACACAATGCAATTATCACAATATGATAAACCATGAATAGTGTTCTACTGAATTGATATGCATTCAAATCTTATTCGAAAAAACGAAAGGTACCAGCTATTCTGTCAGGAAAGTATCTCATAGCAGCCCAGGCATGCATGCTACCACTGGAATAGCCGAGTAACCAGAACTTATCAACAATCCCGAGAGCAGCAGCTAGGTCAATCATATCCGAGGCAGATGAGCTAAGGTTCCGAGCGCGATGAGGATCACTTTCTCCAAACCCTGGAAGATCATATGACACTAAACGGACACCATATTCCTCCAGCAATGATTCTTTGACTCCAGGTATTCCTAATTTAGATAACATTGAAACATTAGAGACAATCAGATGTAATTGCATCATCAAAATTTTGAAGTAGTTGAAACTGTAAAAGAAAAAGAACTTATTTGATCATACCTGCAAGTCGAGAGGAAAGAAAAGAATGAGGCACAATCAAAGAGTATCTAGCTCTGTCAGCTGAAACACCAAGCTCCTGGTAAGCTAAATATCTGCCATCTGGAAGCTGT
Organism: Eutrema heterophyllum; assembly: GCA_002933915.1. Classification (NCBI taxonomy): domain Eukaryota; kingdom Viridiplantae; phylum Streptophyta; class Magnoliopsida; order Brassicales; family Brassicaceae; genus Eutrema; species Eutrema heterophyllum. The sequence goes on along the minus strand of PKMM01013437.1, from coordinate 922,256 downwards.
ACACGGCTTGCACCGGGAGGATGCAAACGGATTTTCTTTAACACGGGGATGGATTTATCATGATCTGAACTAAAACTTAATACTGCACTTGAAAGTTGGATATGTCAGAGAAAGGATACAAACATCTTTCACTATACTGCCATTTAATGTAAGCAGAACAAGTTCACTGCAGACAACAACCACCAGAAATTTCTAAAAGATTCACCCCAATTCAGAGGTTTGAATAACTGTTCAGTGTATGACTATGGCATTGCAGATATGTCCTTGAAGACTGCTTAAAAGGAATCACTGATAAGTGATAACAAGCCCTACAATGGTTAATAATTGATTTGGCAAGCAGTCTGGATTCAGAAATCGATGGTGGATGAGACTAGACACAAATGGTTATCCAAAGGTCACAAAACTGTTTTATCATATACCTGCGAGAGCTAGGAGGGAGACGAAGACAATGACAGGCCAGGCATGTACCGGATCACGATCCTCAGGCAACAACTCGTTAAGAAAGCTTAGCTTCTTCGAAACCTTGGCAGCTGGTTTTCGGAGCTTACGCATGACGACCGAGTCTTCACTCACCAGAGTCTGGTGCACAACGTCCTTGCATCCGATCGCGAGATCCAGAAGCATTTCCCCCCATGACTTGATAAACCCCGTCACTTGATCCTTCAAAGTCTCCACCGATTCGGATCCATCCACCGACCCGAAAGTCGGGCTCTTTGAAGTTGATTCAGGACCCGCCGTCAGATGGATCGGAGATCCGTCGTCGTATTGTAATCCACCGTCCATGAGACTTGCTAACTCGTCCTGCCACGTAGGCACGCCTCTTCGCATCTCCTCCATCTTCTTCTCAGCATCAAACGAAATCCCTAATCCGAAATCCGAAGCAACTCTTCACATCCGAAAATATAGAGAAAACACAAAGAGCGCGAGAAGGGAGAACATGGCGAGAATGAGCTGCAACTGACACCTTTACAAGCTCACTTTTTTTTTAACTAAATCAAAAAAGAAAAATTTACTTCCTCTAATCAAAAAAGAGAATTTTTTAATTAACGAATCATATCTCTATCTTTTTTTCAATAAAGAAAGCGAAAGAGACACAAGTTTCTCTCACCATATATGACGCAGAAAACAGCTTATGGTCTTGAATTATTCCTCTTCGTGTCCATTTTACTCAAACCTTTTCAATATTCTCTTTGATTTTGACTGGTTTTTATATTGTAAAAAGAAAATTACCAAAGCCATTGTTCAAAAAAAAAAAAATTACCAAAAGTCCGCCATCAACGAGCTTGCTTCTTCATCTTTTGGAATTTTAATTGGTTGAATAAACAAATACGGACCGTTAGATCGATCAAGATCGGGTTTTTTTTATAAGAAAAAAAAATGGACGGTCGTGCATGTCGTCTTTTCGCGGAGCGGTATGAGGACCGGCTGAACCGGTGCGTGTCGTGCGCTTCCTCTTGCTTTGCGTGCTGCCTTTTACCTGCTACAGCCGGCTTATTGTTCAAGAGCAGGTAAAGGTTTTGCTGCCGTGGCGGATAGTAACTACTAGTAGCCGGTGCACGTGACTCGGAGAGGAATGTTTCTCTCTCACTATTTTTCTTTTTTTTGTCATCTAATTATATTATTAAATAGTATAAGGGAAATACATAAAGTTTACAATGAATACAAATTTTCATATTCGTATATTTTCTTTGATAATGTATATGTAGCTTGGTTTCTTTATCTGTTAACATGTTCCAAAGAATAGTATGGTAGTTTCATCATCCGATGTCGTATATTATACCACATATTTCCAATTGCTAAGTTGTCTTCCTTTCTATTAATAACCATAAATAATTGTCTCTTTCAAACCACACATGTCCCTATCCTTTCGTCCAAACAAGTTGCAATACATGTAAAAAGCCAGCCGCTTCTGCTTGTAGTGGTGATGTACTCCCTGTTAATTTCGCACATCCTGAAATCACATAATATCCTCAGTGATCCCTTACAATCCAGTCTACACCAACATATTCATGATCTCCTTTGTAACTACTATCAAAATTACACTTAAGCCGATTTCTTAGTGGTGGTTCACAACAACTTCCCCTATCATTTATAATATCATTATATGGTTGGTTTCCCAAAAGTTAAGAAGGTTTTTTAACGGAAACATGACTGGCTTCGAATGATGACAACGGTTTGAGTGGTGCGGGACAAGCGATTTAAGTGGTGCGGTGCGGTTTTATTGCGGTGCTGTTGGAAGAAACGCATCATGCGGAACAAGTGCAGTTACTGCAGAACAAGTGCAGTTACTGCGGAACAAGCGGTGCGAGACAATAGATAAATGGTAAAAAAACAACATGCGGTGCGGTCCAAATGTGTGAATGGTGAAAATGTAAAAAGCGGTGCGGAATATATATTTTAGATAAATATTTTATAAATAAAAATGGATTAATGATATTAATATGATTATAAATTAAGTTATTAATTTGTTAATGATCAAGTTTTTTTCATAAATTAATTACGAATCATAACTAAATAATTATCAAAATTTTAATAAATTTGTTTGGTATTTTACAATAATTTATTGCTAAAATAAAATTTGTTTGGTATTTTACTTTTAGATAGAATTGTACCAATCAATAAAATTAATATGTATGATTTTTTTCAAAATTAAAAAAAAAAAAATATATATATATATATATGTGACCAAAATATTTTTTTAGTATCATATTTTGACTACTAGTATCAATTGGTAAATTAAATTAGTACATTTTCTCATTATTTTTTTATTTTTTTATTTTTTAAAAATAATTATAATAACAAAAAACGCACCGCAACCACACCTAATTGGCCATTGTCCTTCTCTACATGCGGTCCATTGGTTTTCTGCACAAGTTAGTCCCGCACTTGTTTTTATTTTTGATCTTTTATCAAAAATGAAAGTGGAAGTACATGTCTGAATGGTAGCAAAATATTGTCCCGCACATTGTCCCGCTTATACCGCTTCAAACATTCAAGCCCTGAATCTATCATTTGTCTTTTCATTTTCCAAGCGCACGGACGAGATGGGCCTGCATTTTCTTCTCTTCGCCTATACTATTGGGCCTCAAATTTGTGAAATTTCTCTATGGTTCGGGTATTCTTTCGGTTCATCTTTTTGTAATTTCATCTGTTTTGGAAAATTTCGGTTCACTGATACCACATTTTCAGTGAGCACGCATAACCAAATATATTTGCTTTTTAATTGGAACTATAAATCGTCAAAAATCTCATATTGGAATACGTTTATGGTTGTAAAAGTAAATTTATCCTTGTGCTCTGCTCTACACACAGTGACGGATTGATGTCAGGTGTATGGATGATTGGTGGCTATTAAAAAAGTAGAGAGGTTTGCTGCCGCTAAAAGAGCTGAAACCCATGTTTACAACTTTGAAAAACTGTTTTTTGAGTTTAAAAACGTAAACTTGTTATCAGCAAATACTACTGAAAATAGAGACATGAGAAGAATCCAAGTGAAAGTGTCCATGGTGTGACAATCCCAAGGGGTCGAAACACGCAAAAGAAAGAAGAACACAAATTTACATTGAGAGCAGCACAATCAACTTCGAGCCTCATCATCACCAATACGATTGTGTAACCACTCCATCTTTTGATTTGGGAAGAACAACAATCCGAGAACAGAGAAACTACTTGAGAGATCCCTTCACTTTAGAAAGCGATTTCTGTTTTTTTTCTCTATTAATTTAAAAAAAAAATCATATGGACCGATAGCCACACGAATTTAACCCACAAAATCCCTTTCCGGTTCCGTCTTATAGCAGACCGGTTTATGCCTAACCCGGCTGCATATTCTCTTGGCATTAATTGACAACCCTATATATAGTTTATTTCTTAGCTTTAGGGTTTCTCTCTCACGAACTCAAAGGTCGCGCCTTCCGCAGTTGCAGTTCATCTATCTGTCTCTCACTCGCCGTCGCCAACATGGGGTATGGTTTCTTCTCTTAGATCCTTCGTCTTCAATCTCATCTCTCCGCTTAAGTGATTATGTCTTTCTTTTTCCTGGTTTCTGTGAAACGCAAGGAGTAGTGAATTTCGTCATATATATTGTCGGGTTTTGAAAATTTGCGAGAATGCTTGTCTTTCTGATGTCAGATGAATGTTAGAACTTTACTCCATAGGTCTTACTTTTCTGTAATCCGGAAATCAAGAGTTTGATATATATATAATGGCTATTGTCTCGTTTCCACTCTCTCCTCTTGGGGTATTGATTAAAGATTCTGACTTTATGTCATTGTAAGCTCTCATAACATGTTTGTTATGTTTTTGATTTCTCCGACACCCTAGGAATTTTCAGTTACTTGATTTCACCTGTCTTGTATTCTCAATTTGCTGTGTCTTTGTCTTTTAATCTCTTCAGTAAGACACGTGGTATGGGAGCTGGGCGCAAGCTGAAAAAGCTTCGGATTAACCAGAGGTGGGCGGACAAGCAGTACAAGAAGTCTCACCTTGGAAATGAATGGAAGAAGCCTTTTGCTGGATCTTCTCACGCTAAAGGAATCGTCCTTGAGAAGATGTAAGACTTTCACTTCTCTCTAAACTTTTACTTTGTTGTGAAATTCCCAATGCAGTCTTCCTTGATTTACTTTTGATCTTGATAAGTTTTGTTGTGTTAATCATGCAGTGGTATTGAGGCTAAGCAGCCTAACTCTGCCATCCGTAAATGTGCTAGAGTTCAGTTGATCAAGAACGGCAAAAAGATTGCTGCTTTCGTCCCCAACGATGGTTGTTTGAACTACATTGAAGAAAATGTAAGATAGATGAGAACTACCTTTGAGTAATCAGTTATTTCCCTTAGTATATGCTTACAATCTCTTGACTCATTGATGGCTGTGTGCAGGACGAGGTGTTGATTGCTGGATTTGGGCGTAAAGGTCATGCCGTCGGAGATATTCCCGGAGTTAGGTTCAAGGTGGTGAAGGTGTCTGGTGTCTCACTCTTGGCCCTTTTCAAGGAGAAGAAGGAGAAGCCTAGGTCTTAAGACTTTTCAAGCCTTTTAATGTTATTTGAAGACATGCCTACGTTCTGCTTCGAGATTCTGGAACATGTACGAGGGATTTGAGTTTAATCTTGTTTTTGTTTTTGGATTTAGTTTGCCCTTAAGTATTATTTTCTCCCTACATTAAAGCTTTCACCATTTCTCTGTTTCCTTTCTACGGGTCTCAACAGCTCGTGCAATTGAAACCTTGGTCTGAAATCTTGAATCATTATTAAATTTCATAAATCAACAAATAACTTTGTAACATTCTCTCACTTGAAAGGGTTTGTTTTACAAAATATAACCAATACAATCCTACTACACTTTGAAAAGAAAAGATAAGTCGTCTACAAAGAGTATTTTTCATTGGTCGTGTTACAACATGCTTGAGTCTATAACCGAGGACTTGTTCTGATTAGTGGGTTAGGCGCTAACGGTGAGCCTTCCTACTCTGCAGAAGAATCTTCCTTGCAACAACTAACAGATCCATCAGAGCAGTTTTTGTTGCCAGGCTGCTCTTTCAAGTCTGGGCCAGTGATTTTCTCCTCAGTTAGATTGCTGTCCTCAATAGTAATCTCACCAGCAGTGTTCGCAGCCTCTTTCCTATCCTCATTTACCATCTGTTCTTTAGAAGAGTCTTTCAAGTTCCTGGACACCAACATCGAGTCTTCCGCAAGGTTAGTACTAGGTGTTTCCTTTATGACCTGTTCAAGTTCTCCGGATTGTAGGTGGTCTATGCTGACGGGATTGGGTTTCCCATTTGGGGTTTTGGTAGCAGAAGCAGATTGGGGGCTTGAATGCGTTTCATTAGGAGAAGGAGAAACCTCTCTTTCAGATAATGCTTCAGCTTTAGGTCTGTCCTGGAGACTTTTTCCACTGCCATTGTTCTTGGCTGCCATTTTGGAGGTCGAATTACTGCAAGGTATGACTCCGGTGGGTGTTGAACAATGCATCTGGTTTGCTACTCTCAATATGCTTGCCCCAATTCCAAAACTTGTTCTCACTTTCTTTGGTGTAATCTTATCACCTGCAGACAAATTATATTTTCCATCATTCTTAGGAGAAATTGGAGACCCTGAATCTTCTGTCTGCAGGTTCGCCTTGATCTTTTTCGCGGACTTGGGAAGTTTTGAGTGCACAGCCTTGCGTTTCTTTTCGCAATCCGGCTTACTATCCGAATTTTCATGTGATCTGTTCCCATTACTTCTGCTTAAGCGTTTCTCAGCAATGAACTCTGCCAAAGTTTTCTCCTTTTTCTTTGGAACAGTAGTATCCTCATATTCAAATACTCCATCGTGTTTACAGTCATCATGGTCTTCTGTCTTTCTCCTTTTAGTATAAACTTGTTTAGTCTTTTTCGGTTCGGGAACAGAAACTTTCACTTCAATTAAGCTACTTGTCTCTTCTGCAGGAGAAATCTTGGGTGCAGACTCTACTGACCCCTGAAGTGTCTCAAACTCGGGGAGGTCAGTATAGCCTTTCCAGCGATTAAAAGCCAATAACTGAGCTCTCTGACTTACAAACTGCAGCTCATCAGTAGCATCATAGCTAGGAGAGCATGCTAAACGCATCACATAGTCCACAAGGTTTGTAGGTTCAAAGAAGATGGCACTTGAGACCTTGTCTCCACCGTGTATTCTGCTTGAATCTTCTCGGATTCCAGGATTGATTATGTTTTGGGTCTTGATCTTCTGATAGACTTCCTTTGAGATACAAGAACAAGCTAAACCGAACTCTATCCTTCTTGATACCTCTTCTAAAGCAAAATCAATAGCATCAAGAAAATCTGGTAGAGTACTCTGCTTTGCCATTTGGGAGAAATGCTGTCGAAAAGGCTTTATCCGTGATGCATCATTCCAAGCAAACGAGCAATCCCCGAAATATGTTACTAAGAAACTGCCTTTTCTGAAGTGCTTCTTCGCTTTGTCTGTTGCAGCCGAGGCATCAAACACTTGTCCAGGCCACCACGGATGGCTCCTTACTTTAGCCCAAACCAAATCTGAGTCAGAGAGCTTCCCCTTCACATTTACAGGGGCATTATCATCATCCAAAATACTCTCATCCTTGCTCTCATGTGGCTCTAAATCCATAAAACATTCAAAGTTGTCAACTTTTGTTCCTTGCTTTCCTGAGTCATCGGGTTTTCTATCCTCACCAAGGTATTCACAATCAAAACCCTTCACATCATGAGAAGAGACCATGTCAGGTTCGACTTCCTTGTCAACCAGAAGATCCGTTTGGCTCCCATCCGAATCTTTTTCACCCTCTACCATCAATACATCTTCGCTAGCTACTGGGACCTTCTTCTCACGTTCGTTAGTGTCTAGACCTACATCTTGGGTTCCAATGCCTAGATCTAACCCTCCATTTACAGATTCGGTTTGCTTCTCCAGATGAGTAAATCCATTAATTTTCTCCATCCCATGATCACCAGCCGAAGCTAAGCTTCCGCTTCCTGGTTCAACAGTGACGCAGCCTTGCTGCTCATCTCCATCGTGCTTTGCCACCAGCTCCTGAGCTTTACCACTCAACAAGGGGTCAGCTAGGGTTTCAGACAACTGACCATTACCGACCTCAATCCTCGACGCATTAGTGCCTTCAAGAGCGTCGGAGCCCGAGTGAACACGTTCTGATTCCGTAGACATAAGGAGTACCAAAACAAAACCCTAGAGAACGAAAACAGGAAATCATCAGAAATTACTTCACTTCATTTCCCAACAAATCAAATAACACTATCTAAAATAAAGAAAGAAAAGAGAGAGAGAGAGTGCGCGCAACAAACCTACGGTGGGGGTCGTGAAGACGGTGGCTTCCCGGCGGCGGGAGGTCGTTTCTTTCAAGTAAACGAAGACGTCAAATCGAACCAGAAAGAAACGGGTTTTTCGTTTTGGTTTTTTTTTTTTTTTGTGTGACTTTTTTTTTACATTGTGCGGCACAGTCCACGTGGCGGACAACCAAAACTTTTTTTTATCCTTTCTTTTGTAATCACTGGGTCTAGGGTTCAATTAATTGGCCCACTTACAAAGTCCATTTATAATTATTAGAACTTCACTGGATTTTGTTTTCCTGGTTGGCATGGCATGTGATGAAAACTTATTTGATCTTTTCACAGGTTCTTTTGGGTCAATGAACGAGTTTGAGAATGTTATCAAAATAATAAACATTCGTCTGTGTAATTAGTTATCCTGAATCTTCAATCTCCCTGAAGAATCTGAGAGCAGCATATGTTGGTAATGGAAAATTGCAGCAAAAGCTTGTAACAGTGTTCATAGGACCCTTGTTAGAGTTAGTAGTGTGAAGCCTACATGGATATTGAGGGAGGTATTAATTCTATATCTGTTAATTGGGCATCTCATTGCAGCAGAGAAAAAAATTGCAGCATTGTGCCATGGTAATTGGGCATCTCATTGCAGCAGAGAAAAAAATAAAATAGAAAACTGCTCTTCACATCTCTCTCAAGCATATATACCTTATCACAATACCAGTTGTGATGACATTTCACCACGGATCAAGGAGCTAAAGCCTCATTACTTGTGTTGAATACTCATTGATCATGCATCACCTCTAACTGGTTATAAGTTTATAATAGAATGAGGTACCTTACGACCACTGGAAATTTCACCATCATCATCTTACTTGTTGACAAACCAAAAGCTATCATGATTCAAGATTAATCGAGTACAGAAGAAAGTACAAACAACCATTTCTCAGTGAATTTAAGTTTCAACATGTTGTGTCCACGGCTACCCAGTTCACCGGCTGAATTCTGCAAGAGAGATTACTTACAAATAAAGCGAATTTGCAAACATAATTCCTCGCCGCAAGCTCTCGCTAGCAGCTGCAAACTTGCTCTCCAATCTGCTCTCTCCAACTGCATCCGCTGCAGCTCGAAGCTGAACAAAATCACCAATCAAAGTGGCATGAGATTTCCTAGAGGTTCACAGAAATGTAATTGCAGCTGAAACAGAGAGTTTGGGGAAGTTACCTGGTTCAGAAACTCGTCGAGCCTTCTAGCGCTCCTAATAATACTACCCTCGAATATGTCAGTCATTTCCATAATCTCTGCAAAGCTCGAACCCTTTCAAAGAGAAACAATCGAGAGTATCAAATTTCTGTTGAGCTGAAGAATGAAAATCCAGGAAGGAGAAAGTAGCTAGCGGAAAAGATTTGACATTCAAACCAAGCATAAAACAGATGTATTTACTTACAAGCATGAAGTTTAATTACTCGGGTTATCATTTTTCTAAGTTTAGAGGTTTAATATCTCCATGTCAGCCTAACAAACAGCTATTTTTCGAGTCAGCTAGAGACTAAAGTAAAGGATTAGAATCAAGAGGGGATCAACAGACTTGTGGTGTAATTTAGTTGGCTACAGGAGATCTGGGGAATTCTCTCGGGTAATCACTTTGTTCTAAGTTTGTAATTTGGTGTTCTATTGAAAAATAGGTGTAATTCTCTTAACACATTTCTGTGCAGAGACAGTACTCCCAACGTTGTATAACATGTTTTTTAAAAAAAATCAGCATTTCTGAGATCAAGTAATACCAACCGTTGACCAAGAGTAGATAACGTCCATCAAGAAAGGCCTAATGGTGGATTCTACATACTCTTCGACGTTAATTTCCAGTTTGCATTCATGTTGTATCTGGCATCACAGAAAAAATGACGATTACAAACAAAACAAAAAAAAGAAAAAAAAGCACATGTAAATAAATAAGCAAGCTTTCAGCTGGGAAATTAATTTACCTCTGCAATTTTCCGTGCACTATCTTGGAGCTGCTGCAACGGTTTATTAAGTTCATTTCTTAGATTTACCTTTTCACTTGATTTATCTACAGGAATGAAACAGCTTGCAAGGGCAGCTACTTGGTGATGATCCAGATCATTAAAAGTACCTGATAAGAATTTTAATGTCAACACAACGCAAGGATATATTGTGTGATGCAACCAAAAAATATTAACTCAGTCGCCTGAAGGGCCTAAACTTAGAACTGGTAGCTAAAACAGTTGCCGTACCATTAAACATCAGTTCAGTGACGAGCAATTCATCCCCTGTGTCTATCAAGCAGGCAGCTCGTCCTTTTAACTGGACGACGCCATCCACATCAATGTGTCCAAGTTTCTTTAATACCCGAGAACGGTTCCTAAGCTCATCTCGGAACTTTTGGAGCTGCAGAGATAAAATATATGATATAAAACACCACAGGGAAGGAAAGAGACTCAAAACTATGACAGAGTCGGGTAAATAAGTGAACACTCAATAATTTGTTTGGGTTTGTGTGTATAAGAAAGAGAGATAAAACGTAGTTCTTCTCCCTGTTACACTGTTCCAGTCAATACAAGAGAAATTAAAGCAGCAGAATTTATCATGGGACAGCATTTTTTTAATCTCCTACCGTGTAAAAACCCCTGCAGATAGGACACTCGTAAAGATGTTTTGCAAGGAAGAAGATCCACCCCACTTGATTTATTCATGGATGAGCAAGTACGTAATATACCTGGGAATCACGCATTTTCGATTTGAACTGCTGAATTTCATAATTCACCTCCGCTTTCCTCTGGAAACTCTTGATTTGCTGATCATCTTGAGACTGCAACACGAAATAATGAGACAATAGATTATTGATGGAGTGCTCAAGTTCTTAATATGCATTCTCAAAAAATTTCTAAACTCAGATTTAAAATGAGAAGTTAACAGAATACTGAATGTAGCAAGACCTTGTGCATCGGATGAGCAAGTAACTTCTGCTCAACTTCTTCGATTTGGCTGACCAGATCCACTACCTCTGTATCTTGAATATTCATGTCCTGTAGATTACATAAGATCCAATGAGACCCTGAATGATATGCTAATTTATTAGTTCAAACATTGAAGCCTAGCAAAAAATACAGTATGCAATACGAGATTGATGAATCCATATGCACTAACTCTGAAAACATTGTTGCAAAAAGGTGGCATATAAGTCGTTTTAGACAACAGAAACCAGCAAGCATCTGATTAATACATATTGGTAGCAGGTTAAAATATTGTGTAAAGCATTTCACTGAAGATAGCACTACTTTAACAGCTTAAAGAGAAACCTTGACTGGATGGAGTTTTGGGAACCCTAAAGGGAAGCGACTCGACAACTCCTGTACTGCAAGTAGTATGCTTTGTCTTGCTTCTAGTGGCCGTAGATCAGACGGAACTGATATCCTTAGTCTGCTCAAAGCAGAAATTAAGGGTAGCTGAATAGGAACCTAAAAAACGCAAAAGCACAACTCTCAAAACTCCACTACTCACGCGAATAGAATAAGATGCAAATCTAGTGACAGTGAAAGTGAACTCACCACATGCATCTCACCCTTTTCCCCAGGACGGGGAGGACACGGCTTTGGCTTTGCACCATTCTCGCTAAAACCAGTAGAGCAATGAAGTAGAGTATCCACTATATATCCGCCACCATGTGAAGAGGCAGAACCGGTTCCAACTGACGGTTTTTTTACCACATTAACTACAACTCCCCAACCCCAGTCTGTTCCACCTTCTCGTATCTTAATCTGTACATAAAAACTTGTCCAAGTAAGTTATGAGAAGCTTCTGTTATATAAAAAACTGTCAGGATCTGCAGTCATATACAGTATATTCCACTGATTAATTAGCTTTGAAAAATTTGAACAACCCATGAAAGAAACTTTTTCCCCAATATAAAGGAACAGCTTGATCGAAGGAACAACCCATGAAAATTCATCTTTTAAACAATGAAGGTGATTGACAGTTAAAGAGGAAAACGTATTCTAAAACAGCATCTGAACTTTATGAAAACTTACCAGCCGACCGGTATCAAGAAAACAAAGCACCCTTTCAGGCCTTATTATTTCTGACATAAGTTTCTTTTCCAGTGGAGCTATGTCAAGCTTTAGCTTATGGTACTCAGCAACCTCCGCCTGCAAATAATTTAAGAAGTAAGAACGGGCCCAAATTACAGAATTGAAATAAGAAAGTGCTGAGCACCTGTCCAGAAGCATCAAGGATGGCAGCTTCCTCTTCAAGTTTGGACACCTTATTCTCAATATCCGGTAAAGTCTGAGGTTGGAACACCAACGTAAATTAACATATAAAAGTGTAGATAAACATTTAGAAAGAGATAAAGGAAGAACATTCAACAACTACCTTTTCATATTGGAATTGGTGGAATGAGTGCCTTATAACATGCTCAGCTGTAAATTGTCCTTCGGCACGACTCAATAGATTCAAAATTGTGTAGTAACTCAACCTAAAAGTACTAAGCAAAGGGGCTGGTTTGCCCAACATCATGTCCCTGAGCATATTCATTTCCATCTGTTGAATAACACCATAAACAAATCTAAGAGATTGGCAAAAAACAAAAGAGATTTATCTAGAATCAATCCTCTTCGAAGACAGCATAGAGGCTACAATTCTTTGGTGGATATAGTATGGGGTGGTATATTCCTATATCATATATAACTATAAAAGGCAGAGATAAATCGATATATTCCTGAAAGATGGAAGAAGTTGTTTTAAAAATAACAGGTTGACTGATGATAAAAAATAAAATACAAATAGGAATAACTGGCTGCGCCGGTAATCGATGTAATTAACTTCCACCAAAATTACTGATAAAACTACCTGTTCATCAATCATAATAATGCAGATGCCACGCTCGTCCTTTCCACGACGTCCAGCCCTGCCGCTCATCTGCAAGCACTCAATGTAAGCAGACAATTACTACAATATCATTTTGTGCCACTTCGTCACATTCACCACTAGCATCAACAAACTACGACCCACCTGGATATATTCACCAGATCCAATGTATCGATGGCTGTCACCATCCCACTTCTTAACAGCAGTAAACACTACAGTTTTTGCAGGCATATTCAAACCCATAGCAAACTGATACAAAAGTGGCGTTTAAGAAAGAATCATAAATTAGCACAACAGAGTTTAACATAAGTTACACAATTGAAAAGACAAGCTAATTCTAGAATATCTTACAGTTTCTGTGGCAAAAAGCGCTTTCACAAGTCCTTCCTGAAAAAGAAGCTCCACTAATTCCTTGAGGACAGGAAGAAGACCAGAATGGTGGACAGCAATACCACGTTGGAGCAGTGGCAACATCAGTTCAATGGCAGATAAAGATCTATCTTCCTCATTCAAGCACTGCATAGCATTATTGAACACTTGCTCCACAACCTCCTTCTCTTCATCTGTATTAAAATCGAGTTTTGACATTGACAATGCATGCTGTTCACACTCTCTTCTACTGAAGCTGAAGATGATGACTGGTTGAAATTTTCTTTCCATGATCATCTGCAAAGATAGATAAGGGTTATCTAACAAAAAACCTACAGGATGTGTATTCCACTGTCTCGATAATTACAAGTCTATCACAGCGCATTAATTTGAAGCATAAAAGAAGCACATAGATTGCAATTCTTTGATAGAACAATATATAACTTGGGCCCGGAATCTACACTCTTGGTACCATCTCAGAGTAACAGATTAAAACTTCATGAACAGAACTACAATGTGTGCCTAAGCAGAATTTGGAAACGTCTGAGCTAGAAATTATAGAGGGTTTGATGCTAGAAAATTTCCTAAAACCACAATCATGAAATGCCTAGATTACAATGTGAAAATGTGAATATAATAGGAGCGGCACCACAGGCAGCAAGATAGGACAGCAAAAAACGATATATAAGAGCATACCTTTACAATTTTGTAAACATCAGAATCACCAGAGCCACCACCACCTTTAGCAGCCCTACCTCCTGATTTGCCATTTGCACTCCTTTTTCCATCAACAGATTTCGGTTTTGGGAAAGTATCAAGCATTTTAATGAAATTATCCTCTCGAAACTGCTCATTCTCATCAACGACAAGGTACAGTCCACTCCCACCCATAGGAAAAGCATAATGCTGCAGAGGCGTTGGCCTGAAATCTGTGTACACAACATGACATGGCTGCTTATGCAGATAACAAATCCATTCCGCAAATTCAGTAGCATTCGACATTGTTGCAGAAAGAAAAACCATCTTAATAGCAGGTGGCAAGAAAATGATACTCTCTTCCCAAACAACCCCTCTCTCCCTATCCTTCATGTAATGAATTTCATCAAAAACAACCCAAGCAACCTCCTTCAAAACTTCAGACCCTCTATAAAGCATCGCTCTGAGGATTTCTGTTGTCATCACCAAACAACTTGCATTAGGTGAGATGGTGACATCACCAGTCATCAAACCAACATCCTGAAACTCATGCTGCAACTCTCTGTACTTCTGATTACTCAAGGCTTTCAAGGGGGAAGTATATATAACCCTCTGCTTATCTCTAAAAGCCATTGCAATGGCATACTCTGCAACGGCTGTTTTACCTGCTGAAGTGTGGGCAGAAACCAAAATCGATTCTTTTCTCTCTAAGCATGCAACAGATACACTCTGAAAAGGGTCAAGCTGAAAAGAGTACGTTTTCGCCATGTCTCCATTGAACACGGGATTATCAAGCGTCCCGTGAATCAGCTCATCTTTTGTTGCTGTATAACCATTGGGAACAGCGACTTCATGTACACACGCCCGTTTTTGACTGCTTCTACGCTTCGTCTTCGGTTCTTGCGTAGGGGTCTCATCAGAAAGCTTTGAATTTTCCGCTACTTTCCTTTTGCCGAGTGTCTCCGGTTCTTCCATTTGGGTGTTAATCCGCAAGGTCACAATAATCCTTCACTACAAAATAAACAAAAGAATCAAGGGGGGTTTAGGCACACAAGCTAGGGTTTAACCAATTCACAAGATTGTAGTCGGTTTACTTCAAAAAGAGAGAGAGGGTGCGCGCTTAACAAACCTTCGGTGGCGGTCGTGAAAACGGCGATTTCTCGGCGGCGGGAGCTTGTTTCTCGTTTTTTTTTTTTTGGACTTTTACATAAGCAGAGGCAGAGTCCACGTGGCGGTTGGGTTTAGGGTTCGATCAATTGGCCCACTTACAAAACCCATAAGGAAAAAGCCCATTTCTTTTATTTCCCGCCAAAAACCATTGGCTCCGAAGCGAGATTTCTTCTCTGACCGACGAGCGGCGGTTACGGTGGTTTTACGCGGTGATGGGTATGTACGGAGACGGGAGCAGCGACGGTTCAAGCATGACATCGAGACCCCGTGGATCAATCGGCATTGATTCTATGGACATCGCAAAAATATTAGCTGTATATTTCAGAGACAACGAGAACTCGGCCATCGACGAGGAGAAGTTGCTGCTCACGGCGGAACTCATCCGCATATTCTCCACGACGCCTGGTAGAGACTTAGTTTCCCAGGTATCTCATCAGGAAACAATTGGATTATTGCTTCTACACTTATTTCACGGAATAAAAATTGCATCAAATTTCTGGTGAATTTTCATTAATCGATTTCGTACTCTATTTATTTAGATTTCGTTTCCCTTCTACTTTTGTGTAGAATCAGAGAATGATTAAGTGACTTCTCTATGTATGCGTCAATTAGTTCCTTCATAGTATCTAAATATACGAGAAACAGTTGATAAGTTTCTTTCATGGCTTGAGACAATTGACACAAAATGGGAGAGAAGCAGGTAAATGAAGAAGGTGGTGGTTCCTTCTCTTTGTCGCTTGATCTCCAACAATTCAAGAAATTATCCGATATCGACAACTTTTTCCTCAATCTGGAGGATAATCCCAAAGGAGTTATCCCATGTATGAATGCTGCAGTTCACAAGGTAGGTTTTTAAAATTCGTTGGGTTTTGTATTCTTGGTTGGCATGAGATGAAGGCTTATTCTATCTTTCACAGGTTCTTTTGGGTCAATGGGAGACTAATGACTTTGATAATGTTACGAAGATCACTATTCGTCTGCATAATTATCCTGAATCTTCAATCTCCCTGAAAAACTTGAGAGCAGCATATATTGGTAGACATTTGTCTCATTCAGTTGAATAAAATTATAAAAATAAAAGCCTTTAGTGAGACAAAGCATGAGTGACCTGCGACTTTTTTGCTTCGACATTGCAGGTAAGCTTGTAACAGTTCATGGGACTGTTGTTAAAGTTAGTACTGTGAAGCCCCTTGTTACACAGATGGCTTTTGACTGTGCAAAGTGCAAAACTAGCATAACCCGGGAATTCACTGATGGAAAGTTTTCACCTCCACAAAATTGTGACTCACATGGATGCAAGTCCAGAATGTTTACTCCAGTCCGATCCTCCGCTCAAACAATTGACTTTCAGAAAATCAGGTGTTCTCCTATTTACGCCCCATGATTTTGTGTTCTTCATCTTTGTTAGTTATGCATCTTGCTTTTGTTAGTTAACTAGTTGTCCAACTGTTTTTTAGGGTGCAGGAGTTGCAAAAGCCTGAAGACCATGAAGAAGGACGGGTACCCCGAACTGTAGAATGTGAGCTGATGGAAGACCTTGTGGACACATGTATCCCTGGTGATGTGGTGACTGTTACAGGGATTATAGGAGTAATTAATAATTACATGGATATTGGAGGAGGTACTGATTCTATAACTTTTCATGGTTCTCTCCATTGTTTTTAACATTACTGTGCCCAAAGGTCTGCTATCGTTAACTGTATAATAGAGATTTGTCTTGAAAGCATTCTGCCGTGGTACATATTTGGGCATCTCATTGCAGGAAAGTAAATTGAAAAGTGCTCTTCACATCTCTTATATGCATATTTTCCTTACCACAAGATCAGTTGTTTGTTTTACTAACAATGACATTTCACCACGGGTCAAGGAGCTAAAGCCTTATTACTAGTGTTAAATATCATGTCCCATACCCTCAAAAAGATTGATTTAATATGCTAAGCCCCACTCAATCTTAACAAACTTTTAAAAATTCTAATGTTCCAGGGAAATCGAAGTCCAACAATCAAGGATTCTATTATTTGTTTATAGAGGCAGTTTCAGTCAAAAATTCCAAGATGCAGTCTGCATTTGAGAACTCAAAAGACTCCAGGAGCGGCGTCCAGTCTGCAGATGTTGGTGACTTATATTCATTCTCACAGAGGGATTTGGAATTTATTGTGAAGTTCAAAGAAGAATATGGTTCTGATACGTTTCGTCGCATACTTCATTCAGTCTGCCCATCTATATATGGACATGACATTGTCAAAGGTCGAGTACTTCTGTTTATAACAAGTTCCCCTGGGAAATCGTTGGTGAAGGCTTGATAATTACTATTAGAAACGTTGCATACCATGATACTTCTGTCATTTGTTTTTTTTCTTAACATTTCAACAGCTGGGATAACACTATCCCTTTTTGGAGGTGTAAGGAAGCATTCCATGGATCGGAACAAAGTTCCAGTCAGAGGAGACATTCATGTCATAATTGTTGGTAAGCTTTCTAACCAAACTTTATTTAATGGCATTAACCTAGTGTAGAGAGTACATGGACTGAGGGAAGGTTATATGTTACTAATTTGAAACTGGTGCAAAAAAATTTGATTGATGATTTCGATGCCAATAGGTGATCCTGGATTGGGAAAAAGCCAGCTCTTGCAAGCAGCATCGACCATTTCCCCTCGTGGCATCTATGTATGTGGTAATGCGACGACTAAAGCAGGGCTCACTGTTGCTGTAGTGAAAGATTCCATGACAAATGACTATGCGTTTGAGGCTGGTAACTCCTTCCCTCCGCTTTTTAGCCAGTACAAACTTCAGTATATGGCATATGATTCTACTGTTTCAGATATGGGTTTGAGTCATGCTGTTGATGGATAGTTTTACTTAATACTTACTTAGCCTAAAATATTTGCCTAAGTTGATGCTTGAGGGTGAGGCATGCCTTGTAGGTCTCAAGTGATGTCATTTTCTGTGGATGTTATGCTGTCTATAGTTTTGCTAGAATGGGGGCTCAGTTAGCACCAATCCAAAATATTTCTACAAGATAAAGTTAGTACATTCAAGGGTTTGTTGCTTCAACAGTGTTTGAACAGTCTTAGGATAGGGTTTTGTTGAAGAACTTCACACTAGTGAAAAGTTGCTCATGCATAGAAACTCTTACTTTGAAATATGTTCAACTGATTTGTGGGTAGGAAGAGAAATCTTCGTCTTTGTTAATCTAGTGCTACCCTATGAGCAGGTGCCATGGTACTTGCAGATGGCGGGTTGTGCTGTATTGACGAATTCGATAAAATGACTACCGAGCATCAGGTTTGTCGAATTGACAATGTCATTACTTCTGATGCTGATTTGTTTTCTCATTAACTTGCATCACATTGCCATAGGCTTTGCTAGAAGCAATGGAACAACAATGTGTCTCTGTTGCAAAGGCTGGGCTTGTAGCTAGTCTATCAGCTCGGACTTCTGTTATAGCAGCAGCAAATCCTGTTGGTGGCCACTACAAGTAATTTTCTTACTGTGCTATCTCATCATTGTGGGAGTGTTTGAATCATAGTTGCGACACTGTTCAGTGTAGAATAACCCTGCATCTTTCAAGGTTTGAAACTGGGTGAGAAAAGAAAACCAAAATAGCATATTATCGTGATACTTACCATCATCTTCATGATCTCATTCCAGCCGTGCAAAAACTGTAAACGAGAACTTAAAAATGAGTGCCGCCCTTCTCTCGCGGTTTGATTTGGTTTTCATATTACTTGACAAACCTGATGAGCTACTCGACAAGCAAGTCTCGGAGCATATTATGTCGGTGAGTCTCTCCATCTGACATTATTGTTGTGGAACATGCCCCCAAGAGATATTAGCATACTTTTCTCTCTCGTTGATGGACAAAAACCAGTGACAGCTACAGTGCATTAGACATATTTGAACGTTGTCGCATTTTAGATAAAATGCTTGGTTGATAGAAGAGATATTTTAGTTTCTGGAAAGACTTGGTTAATTCAAAGCCATTAATATAGAATCTTACCTTGAATTTTTTCCTGGCAGCTTCATTCTGGAGGTGGAGAAACATCACCAGCATTAAAGAAGCTTAAGACAGGTCCAGTTTCTTTTTGTTGTCAGGTATAGCTAGTATAAACATGAACTTATTAAAGAAAAAATCTTGACTTCTTGTTTGATATCAAATGCAGCATCAGGATATGCAAATATGCATGCGAAAGAGGGTTCTCTACTTTCAAGACTGCGGTTTGACTCTAAGAAAGATGATGACTTTACTCCCATTCCTGGCCAATTGCTTAGGAAATATATTGCTTATGCAAGGACTTTTGTCAACCCTAAGTAATTTGATCCGTCTCCCAGCTGCAATTACTAGATGCTCGCAAACCAAAATTAGGCATTATGGGGTAACATCTTTTGATCTATTCAGGATGTCAAAGGCAGCTGGAGAGATCATACAGAAGTTTTACTTGAAGCTGAGAGACCATAACACATCCGCTGATTGCACACCAATAACGGCAAGACAATTGGAAAGTTTGGTCAGGCTTGCGCAAGCTAGAGCTCGGGTTGACTTAAGGGAAGATATAACAGTCCAGGACGCAATGGTAAGCCAGAACATAGAATGACGTGTACCCAATGTCTGAGCATACATGCATTTGTTTGACCATACACTCGATTAGCATCCATACTATCATGCATAAAAGTATTATTTCCTCTGATCTTTTTTGTTGGATATGGTAAGTAGCTATCATGAAAATTTCAATTCTAAGCTGCATTGTTGTGACAATGAATATTTTGCTACTGGCTTAAGATGTCTTGACTTCTGTCCTTGCATTTGCTTTTACAGGATGTGGTTGAAATAATGAAAGAATCTTTGTATGATAAGTTCGTAGATGAACACGGGGTTGTGGATTTTGGTCGGAGTGGAGGAATGAGTCAACAAAAGGAGGGCAAACGTTTCTTAAGTGCTCTTGATAAGCAATCAGGGTTGCAGCAGAAAGATTGTTTCTCTATTTCTGTATGAACAACTTTTCTGCTCCACAGTTTGCTAGTGGCGGGTCTGACATTTTATTATGACCAATTTCTTACTCACAACATTTTACTGCAGGAGATGTATAGTTTAGCTGATAGGATCGGCCTAAGAGTTCCAGACATCGATACTTTCCTAGAGAACCTGAATATTGCCGGATATTTGCTCAAGAAGGGACCAAAGACTTACCAGGTATATTCCTCCACCTAACTCAGTAACAAGAATGGTTGATTGGGATTTAAATTTCTCACACAGTCCTAATTTCATATACAGGTCCTCTCCTCATCTTATTCCCGGAGTCAGTCATCCAGGTCAAGATGATTAGCTTTCTGGGTAAAACAACTTCCTTAGAGCAGAAACGTTTAAAGTAAATCTAGTATGTTTTTGCTATTGTATTGCTCATATTTAAGTATGAACCTGATCATCAAATCAGTCAATTGTATATTACACAATGCCAGAAACCCCTTAGTATTAGTATCACATGGACTTGGGTTGAATGTTTAGGGCATTGTTCATTCACACCAACTGACTTTCGAAGTATAGACGACATCTAACATCTACGATACAAGTTACAAGCTAGTATACATTGGTGTGTGAGAGTAGCCTGATCAATAGGATGATCTAGTCTTCTCTTGGACCTAACTTCCACTCACTTCCATAGTAAGAATTAGGCAAACCAAGCCAAAACTTGAAAGCTTCAGCCGCTCTCTTTCGTTCTACCCGCCTCTCTATTCTGGCTTGTGAAGCATGTTTGCTAGTGAACATCCTCGAGTGCATCTCCACATAGATCTTCTTGTACTTAGTTTTATTTGGAGGTATCCCATTCTCCTCCATGCACGCGATTATCTCCAATGCCTTCTTGAAAAACGCAGCCCTCACACATATATCCGCTAGCATATCTAACAACCCTTCATCCGGTTTCAGCATCGGAGGAGAAGGATCTGAAGAATCTCCAACAGATTCTTCTCTCTTTTTCACCTCACACCTTTCCTTTATTTCCTTCCAAAGCAAGAGCGCCTCACCAGGTTTCCTTGCCAGAGAAACCCCGTTGGCTAGACTCCCATAGGTTGCCACATTTGGGTAAAACCCGTTTTCTTTCATTCTTGAAACTACTCTCTTTGCATCTTCAATCAAACCTAGCCTGCAATACCCTTCAACCAACATGTTCCACGCGATCAAATCCACTTTGACCCTTGGATCCCTCATCATCTCATCAAACACCCTATTCGCCAACTTGGGTTGCCCCGACATTGCAAAAGCCTTCATCAAAGTAGTGTAACTAATCTTAGTTGGTGCAATCCCTCTCGTTCTCATTTCATTGAAGAACGATAAAGCTCCTGCGCTATCATCTATAAGAATGCATCCGTCTATAATGATGTTATAGGAAACCACATCTGGCTCGATCCCTGCATCTTCAGCCATCTCTCTTAGCAAATCCTCCGCCTTATCTATCTGCAACTGCTTACAATATCCTTTGAGCAGAACATTATAAGTGATCCTATTTGCAGGTACACCCATCCGAGCCATCTCACCTAACACTTGTCGCGCTCTATCCATCAACCCGGCTTTTACAAAAGCTGACACAACCGTGGTGTAGGTAACTTCATCTGGGTGGCTATTACTATCATCTTGACGCCTCATTGCCTCCAGCATTCTAGCTGTGTCTGCCACTCGCCCATTCTTCATATAACCTTTCATTAGCGTAGTGTAGATCCTTGAATCTGGTGCAAAAACTCTAGGTAACAATGGTGGCTTATCACTCGGGTCAACGGAGTTAGGCAGCAATTTCTTGAACACATCCTGAAACACCTCTTCGCTGACCTCATCCCGAGGCGAATAACCCGAGTCTTCATCGTCCTCAAACGCATCTTCATCATCTTCTGCTTCTTCCTCTTCTTTCTCCTTCAAATCCTCGCCATTGCATTCTCGTAGAACCTTGCAAAGATCTCTCCTTTTCTCCCTCATCGCTTGAACAATTCTCTCTGCAGTTCTCAAATCACCAAAACCAACATAAGCTGCAACGAGGGAATGCATCGTAGTCATGCAAACCTTAATTCCCTTCTCAACTATCCTTTCCAAGACGAACACAATCAGTTCCTTCCGATCAACTCTTGCACACAGCTTGATCATGACATTGTAAGTCAATACATCAGGTTCACAATCCCACTCAGACATTTCGTCGAACAGTTTCGAGTATTTCTCAGTATCACCAAGGTTTGCACAAGCGTTGAGCACAGCGTTGAATGCCGCCGTGTCGGGCCTAGATTGAGCGACCAAAGATTGGTCGGCGAAGCGTCGCACTCGTCGTGTAATAGCTGTAAAGAGTTTGATAGATTCTTCCGGTCCGTCGTCTCCGGCAGACGAGAGGTTAGCTACTGCAGCTGTCCACGCTTTGACGTGTGGTAAGTACCCAGAGCGGAGCATGGACTTGATGACGGAGACGGCGTAAAGAGTCTGGCCAGACTTGGCGGCAGCCATGGCGAGGAGGCCGAGGGAATTGGCGTCCAGGCGATGGAGCTGGCGCTCATTGCGGAGGCGCGTGAGGATAGACTGTGCGCGCGTGAGACTATCGGGCTTGGATTGGTAAGATAATTGGGAAACTAAACGGCTAAGGCAAGTGGGTCCAGGGAGATGAGTGGATTGAACATACTTAGCCCAAGCCTCATCGGTTCTTCTACTGCGGAGGAGAGACAAAAGCTCTTGGTCGTTGTGTGCGGAATACGGCTCCGAAGAAGAAGAATCCAAGAACGACGAGAGATCTCCGGCGGAGCTGTTAGCAGTGCCGGAGGAGGACCGTACGAAAAATGGGCGGCGTGTGGGTTGATTAGCGGCGGTTAATGGTGGGTTGATGGAGCAGAGTGATATGGTGTTGTGAGAGAGAGTGAAAGCCGCCGGCGCACCGGAGTTTGGGTATGGCGGAAACGACGACGAGGAAGACGGAGGTGGGAGAATGTTCATCGTAGGTCCATTGGAGAGAGGGAGAGAGGGAGAGAGGGAGAGAGAGAGAGAGAGAGTGTGTGTGTGTGTGATGAAATTGAAATGACTCCAAATGGATTTTTGGGTGGAAAGGAGTTTAGCTACGTCGCATTATTAGCATTTGTTCCAAATTATTATTATTATCTTCACATTCTTTTTCAAACTAAAAAAAAACTATTTAGATGAGAGATGATCCATTTAAAAGAAAAAAACAAATTATTATTATTAACCATCCGATCCCAAATTTTCTAATGTCAGAGACCATAACTGATTGGATCGAATTCTAAATTGAAATCCAGATTCCGGATATTAGATATATAATACTAGTCAATAGTTTTATTTTAATACTTCAACTACGCTAACACAACTTAACCAAATGTGGTAGTCGGGTGGTTCACTTCTGTGGTGAGTGTCGATCATGCTGGTCCATGCTACGGTTCGATTCTCCGCGGGAACGGAATTGCCAGAACAATTGTTTGGCCATATGGAGTCTTAAAGGAGTCAAAAAAAAAACTCAGGAAGATATTTTTCTAAGACTTTTTTACCAACAACAGAATTATCTTTATGTCATCAATTACAGACAGTAGCCTCAAGGCATACGTGCAAATACAAGAGTCTGTTTATTCATTTTTACATTTTATGTGAGATTACAATGACAATGTGAGGAAGGACATGGCCACCAGATTCCACATTACTCCTTGTCAATGTCAGCAAACCTGCCAAGCAAATGAACGTACCAAACAAAAATTAAAGCCATTTGTGGTCGGAGGGATTTAGACAAAGCAGGTGTTTGCAAGTGAAACGTTTCAGAATTTTCTGAGGATCACGACGTTACATTAGGACAATAAGAAAAAAGTTTCAGAAATGTAGAGAAACAATTGTTCTATGTGTTACTTACAATGAAACTTGGTTTGGAAACTTTTCACCACAAGTTGAGTACACGCGAAAATTCCCAATTTGTTGTTTTCAGATTCAAATATGCCACACGCTAAATCTGATCCACGAAACTGTTTTTCTGCTAAAATATTTGTACAAATGGAAACATAACCCTCCTTGTTATATAGCGTGGACATATCTTAATAGAAAGACAAAACTAATTCATAAACTCCCTGTGTACATGACTCAATCATCGGTGAGATTCGGTGTGACAGAGAAAAAATGACATTTAATACACCTTTTTTTTTGTTACAACATTTTGGACCATAGGCCCAGTGCAAGCACATGGAGAGAGCCGGCCTTGCTTAAACCATATCTGCGTACGGTTACTACGCAAGTCACCAAAGCTAAGACGACTAAAGAATAGTAGGATTGGAGTCTTAAACTTGTGCCTATCTTTAGTGATCACTGCTTACGTCTCACGTAGCCACTAGAGAATTAGATTACCAAAGCTAAGATCAAACACTTTTTCGGATTCTCGAGTCTAAAACTTGTGTGCCACTGAAAACCACTTTTTGTATCCCTATTTTGATAAAGAGTACAAATATTTTCTAAAGTCCTGGTTCCACATGCTCATGACTCATCGTTACTGAATCCAGGAGAATATTCATAGAGTATGATAATGACACGAGCTATACCAAAATTGGTAATTAGTATGTTACCGAATAAACATGGCTTCGACTATTTTTGTCCTCGTTAGCAAAGGCCTTGAGACTAATTATTCTGACTATAAAATAGTAACCGACCTCTCATTTACTGTAAAAGCATAATATCCAAGTTGGCTCAGTTTTAAAGAAATCCTGAATAAATCATCAGTTTACTCAGGATATATTCGGTTGCTTTTTTAAGGATGAAACGAGCACGAATTAACCCACCAAACTAATTCACGATTTGAAAATTCTCTTAACATGAATTCAATCACACAACCCAAATCAGGACACATTAATAAAAATTATACAATAATCGACAACAACGGAAATGAAAATTAGCCTATAATTTGAAAATATATATTTTTTTAAAAAGCTATCAAGCGTTTGCATATTGTTTTTTTTTTTTTTTGTTCAACTTGCATGTTGGTTTTAGTATGCCAATTTTTAAACTCCACGTGTATATATGACAGTGATTAATTAAAACCATATTTGCGTACGCAAATCACCAAAGCTAAGATCAAACAGTCATGGAGTCTTAAACTTGTGTGCCACTAGAAACCACTTTTTATTATATTTGTGTTTAGAAAACTAGTACAAATGTTTTCTAAAGTGTTCCAAATGCACATGAGTCATCATATTACTGAATCGAGGAGAATATTCGTAGAGTATGATAATGACACGAAACAGCAAAAAGCTAGACCAAAACTGGTAAAAATAGTCACTTAAGCGCGTGGGGCAGTTGAAGAAGCAAACGAAAAAACCAGAGCGGAAAATGCGACTATAAAACAGAGAGGTTCACAACTCTTACAGAGATGAAGAATCACACTACACTACAAACATCAGAAGAGAGACTCAATAGCAAAAAGAAAAAAAATGGGGATTGTAGCATTCCAATGGGAAAACAAGCAACTGATGCTGCTGCATAACAGAGACAATTTTGATACCTGGCAAGTTTAATTTATCCGAACCTTTAACCTTTTATTTGCACCAACATTGCATTGTATGAGTGTTTTGATTATTTGTTTAATTACTTGAGTGGTTCAAAAAGGATGATAAGAGCGGCGGCTTGGGATGAAGAAGGCGAGATATTGAGTGATTGGCTTGAACCGAACGGAGGGACATGGTGTGGTATCTCTAGAAGTGGCCGAGTTGCTTTTCTTGTGGACTCAATGTTCTCTACCGGTTTAAACAAATGCGTGAAGTGGCCTACTGAGTTCTTGCTGGTTTGATTAATCTTGTTTTTCTTTTTCTTTTCTTCTCTGTTCTCTTTTGTTTGTTTGTTTAAGCTATTGGATATGGATCTTAAGAAGAATTGCTTTGATTACAGGGCGACGATAGTCCAGCGGAATTTGCAAGTGCATTGGCTAAAACCGATTTGTTTAACGCCGATATGGCCTATAACCTAATTGTGGCCGATATAAATTCAAATTCGATGTCTTATATCTCCAAACCGCTTGCAAAGGTGAAACATGTTCATACAGAGGATGTTGGTTTTGGTGTGCATATCCTTTCTTTAGCCGGACTCGATACCCAATCTGCCAGGGTAAACTAGTAACAGAGATGGAGTTACGTTGTTTACGATAATATTTGCAAAAATGTTTTCATAGTTACGTTTTGGTAATATATATATATATATATATATGCAGGATTTACGTCTGAGAAACCTTTTTAATGAGATGATGAGTGGTGATTATAAAAACAAACCGCTCAAGAAGATTGCTGGGAGGTTTATGTATGATCCATACGAAGCTGAGCAAGGAGACAAACTGACCGCAATTTTTGTCGACTTAAAAGTAAGAGAATTTGATTAATTGATGATCCTGCAAGGCTGCAATATTAATTTTGTATCTCGTTTGTTATTAGATTCAGAGAGGGGAAAAACGCTATAGAACAACGAGTACAACAGCATTGACCGTGAAGCCCAATAAGGAAGTAAAGTTGTATGAGAGGTATCTGAAGATCAGTGGCGAATGGAAAGAGCACGACTTCACTTTCAACCTCGACTAGTTATCAACATTGCGCAGGCAGCATCCATCCGAATATTTATACTATCTATAATAAATTATCTCGGTCGGTGATGTCCTTGTCCTAGATCTATCTATCTTAATTAATTAACCTTGTCGTCGATTCAGGGATACCTATTTCCTTTGGTCATAGTCGTCTAAGAACAATATGCTTAAAATAAATAATTGTTGTTTTCTCAAACTTTCCTATGTCCATCTATTCAATTCAATCTATGTGAACCGTTACTTTGTCAAAAGCACTGAGACCACATACCATGAGCGAGTTGGATCCCATCGCATTTTTCTTATGACGACATGCTTTCCGATATCTTCTCTTTGTTCTGAACAATTTAATTTGTGTGTTTGGTTACTTGTTTGGCAAGAAACAAGCTTTGTATCCCTTGTGCTTTGAAAACAAAAAAAACAAAAAAAATACAAACTTGTTCTGTTTTTCTTAGCTTAATTCAATCAAATATGAATTACATGATAAAAAAATAATAGTTTTAATTATGACTTTTTTCATCAACTGAGTTATCTTTATTTCATCAAGAAATTACAAACAGCCCAAGGCATACGTGCAAATACAAGAGTCTTTTTATTCATTTTTACTGTTTTTCTTATGTGAGATTACAATGACAATGTGAGAGAACAAGAATCACGGAAAAGGACATGACACCACCAGATTCCGGATTACTCCTTGTCAATGTCACCAAACCTGTCAAGCACATGAACGTACCAAACAAAAATTAAAGCCATTGTGGTCGGATTTAGACAAACGCAGGTGTTTGTAAATTAAACAGTTTCTGAATTTTCTGAGGAACAATCAAAGATCACAACATTACATTAGGACAGTTAGAAAAAATGTTCCAGAAATGTAGAGAAACAATTGTTCTATGTGTTACTTACCCGAGTTCTGACAACTTCAGATGAGCTTCAGTATAGTCTTCGAAAAAGGCATCCTCATCCTGAGAGTATAAGTAGAATCAGTAACAAATCCAATTGATATGATGATGATGAGTTGTATAACTTACTGCAGCGTATCTCTCAACCAGAGGACGAAAGAGAGGATCCTGGACAAGAGCCTTGTCGGTTGGCAGCTGAAGAAGTCCTTCTTTCTCTCCGCTTAGTATCTCTCTGTTTAACAACCATCAAGAGCTAGCTTCTGATTCAGCCTCGGTCCAATCAAAGAATGACGAAACCTAAAGGAGGAAAGACTTGTCGTACTTGAAATATGAGTTGTCGAAAATGAGAGGGTTTTGTGTCCATGGCCCCTCGAATCCCGAGCGTTCCTTGTGGCACCGACCCTGAAAGTAAAACAATGGTAAGAGCCAAAACTGAGAAATGGACATAGGTCCTTTTTTTTCTTCTGGATGCAGAAGACATACTAAAGTGTGTCCACCAGACAATGCCACAATATCTTTGTCATTGAGTCCCATCCGACCAAATACATCTCTCAGATGATCCACTCCTGAATTTATCGTAAAAAAGAGATGGTGAACACTGAACATGTATCTATGATCTGATTCAGACTATATGCATTTTCGTTACAACTGCTTTACCTTTGGTAGCCTGAGGTAGACGACCTTCAGGAGGTGGCTCAACTTTGTCCTGAAAGAAGAAGTTTGTATCAGTTAATCACATGAACAAAGCTTAAAAGAACTTAAAGAGAGAGAGAGATTTTCACTTTGGTGGTGTCTTTGACAGACCATGATCAGTGAGTTGAGTTTTTAACACAAAGAAACTGCTTATTGAAGATAGATGAGGAAAATAATTGGTAGCTGGAGAAGTTGAATATTGACTCACCAGTCTACCAGGATGAAATGGAATCTCGGGTGCTCCAGTGATCTCAACAGCAACAACTCCAGCTAGCTACAATCCAAGAGTACACTTGTGAATCAAGCCCTTAAATTCATGTGAAATACAAAGACTAGCTTTTAGATAGTCTCAATTCATCATGGGTGAATCAATGGCAGACAGCTCAAGCTAGAGAAGACTTAACGATTTCAACCAACAGAATCGCTTCCAAATGTTTCCCATCGCACCACGAGCATTGATGCATAAAGCATCCAATAACCCCTTGATTCTATGGTTCTACCTCAAGCTCTTAATGACTACAGTTTGAAGCATCCCTTTTCTAGCTAAAAAAAACAACTCAACACATTGTTGAAATGAAATTTTACCTGATAGAAATCAGCGTAGGACAAGATGGGGAACAGATCTTTGATGGGGTCGAGAAGCCTGACAGCAATATCAAGACCATTGTTAGCATCATGGGCTAGCTCTTGTGGATGCCTTATCGTCCCAAACGGTCCTCCCGTCTTCGTCTTCACGTCAAATGTTCCAGCCGAGTGCCATCTGCAAATTTCCCCCAACAAAAAAAAAAAAAAAACTCTCCATCGAACAACTCACAGACGCATCATCATCACTCATAAGCAAAAACAATAGAAGTCATTGATCTTACGCAAGACGGAGAACGATGGGAGCACAGTGCTTCTCAGCGATGAGACCACGGAGCTTCCTCTTACATCTCTGAACAGCTTTCTTGTAATCTTCCTTCACTTCTGGGTAACTCTTCACCATTTTTCAATTTCGCTTCTCTCTGCGAATCAGGAAAGACTTGTAACAAATAATAACCCACAGAGTAGTTCAAAATCGGAGAACCTGTTGATCAACAAGATTACAAGAACATACTCTGCTAAGAAAACACAGTGATCGATCGAGAGAAAACCTGAAGAAAGTGTTAGCGGTTATCGTTACTTTAGTTTGCAATTCAATTTATAGAATTGGCTGATGATCTAATGAAGCTTCTCGTCTTTTAGAGAAGCCGTGATTCTTTCTTGGCGCGACTTCCAGAAACCATGGGGCAGTCAATAATACAAACCCGTCCAGCAGATTCATACCACGTGGTATCGTGTCTTCTTTCCTTTTTTTTTCAATTAAACAAAATCCTTAAAGTAGTGATTTTTTTTTGCGTTTGAAAGAAAACACTAGACTAGAGTAAAGACATGTCTAGTTTTCTTCGGAAATTTGCCTTGGTTCTGGCTGGTATGGCGTTATGGATCTCATTTTTCATGATTCTTACTTGGTCTTCACTTGGTTTCTCTCATTTGTTTGCCGGCTTTGTGTATCCTATTTTGTATTTAGCTTTTGTATTATATAATGAAAAAGTTTCAGATGATAAAAAAAAAAAAAAAGAGTAAAGACGTGTCACCGTCTTGATATGACTTCGTCTTCACAATTGATCGCAAAAACTAAGTTATTAGTTTTGTCAAATGAAATGGTTAATAGTTTTTTGGCTTCAACCTTCTTGATTTTTCAAATCTAAAAAAAAAATAACAAGATTTAAACCGAAATTTGGTTCATATAACAAGCATTGTCAAAGTAACAAAACATATATAAAATGAAAAGCAAGGTACCAAATGGAGAAACGAAAAAGTGAAACTTGTTCATAGACTTAATATTCCGATTCCAAAAGACAAAACAGATATAGAACCAAAATCTTCCCCTAAACATGAAAAGTGTTTCAAGCAGATGAGATTATTACTGGCTAGCACCGAGCCATTTGGTGAAGTTATCAAACTCGGTGTAATCACTGTCGGATATCATAGTCTGGTACCACGACTTCCCTGCTGCTTTGATTGCCAACGCCTCCTCCTGTGAGATTAAGAGATTGAAAAAGAGAGTTAACTAAACGAAAACTTTCAGTTTTACTAATGGGTTCAAGTGCTAACCAAAGAAAAAACCCTATAAAGTACTTTGCACAAGAAAGATTGAGATATATGAGGTTGAAAAGAAGGAGAAAACTTCTGATTTCTACTATATGTCCAAAGACAAGCCATACTTCTGGGTTAAGACAAACACGATACACACGTATTACTAAGCGCAAATGAAATCTACATTGGAAATGTCCCAGATGATCGCATCTCCGAATCAATAACAAGACAGAATCCTACACAACCAATTTACAAACACTACTAAACCACATTCAAGAACAAAAGGCGGGTCTAGTAAACTACAAATTGACTTCACTTACACTACCATAAACAAACTCAGTCACCGATATTAGAACAACTGAGAAATAGTATTAAGCCAAATACAATGCTTACCCGAATTAAAATGAGATCAATCAAGAAATGACTGATAAAGGAGAAAATGGAGTTTACCTTGGTGACTGTTTTCCTCTTCTTGGTGAGCTTCTCCTTCTTGGCCTTAACCCTCTGTGCTTCCGCCAACAACGACATCCTCTTCGCGGTCTTAGCATAAGGATTCAACTTCAGCATCACGTTGAGGTTCTTCAATGGGTTCTTCTTAAGAACAGCCCTCTTAGCATCCTTCTTAATCGGCTTCACCACGCTCTGAACCTCATCAGAGTTAATAATCCTAGCAAGATCAGCATTCACCATTTTCGCACGAGGAAGCACATATCCCTTCTTCTTCTCAGATGGCTTCTCGAATGAGCCATAGATAGACTCGAGCTTCTCGAAAGCAGTTTTGGTCCAGATCACGAACCGGCCAAGGTGACCACCAGGAGCAAGCTTCAACAAGTTAAGCCTCTCCACGTGGCAAAGCTCAACACCAGGAAGATTCCTAAAGGCCTTCACTATCTTAGCTCCTTCGGTTCCGTAAACAACAAGAGGACCTTTCCTTGAAATGTAACGGCGATTCCTCGCTTTACCTTTACCAGGACGGATCCCAATGCTATCCTTCGCCTTCTCGGCATCGTCATAAGCGCCGATTTGTTTCAGAACCTTGATCGCGGCTGAGGTCTTCTCAACAGCCTCGGCGGAGTCACTGACAACAAGAGGCATCTCCGGGACATTCTCGATCTTGTGACCACGAGCCATCACAAGCGAGGGAACTGCTGTTGCGGCGATGGCTGAGACGATTGCGTGACGCTTCATGTTGACGTTGACGCGACGGTGCCAGCGGCGCCAGATCTTAGTCGGGGCGAACATCCGCCCACCACGACACATGTTACCAAAGGCTGCCTGACCGGCACGGTGAGTACCGCCTCCGGGAACACGAGGGATACGCGAGACAGCACGTCCGGTTCCCCAGGACTCTGCGGAGGTCTGGTGACCGGCCTTCTTTGAGACGGCGTAAGGCTGGCGGCTGTTGTTGGAGATTTGTGCGTGAACGAAGCTGACGATGTCTGGACGAACAGGCGCCGTCATGACGTCTGGCAATACGACGGTGGAGGATTGATCGGTGGTCATGTCACCGTCCAAACCCTGGACGGTGACGAGAGGACGTGCAGCAGCGGCAGCCATTTCACTCGATTGGTTTTCTCTTCTACTCTCACTGTCTATCGACTCTTTGAGACTTCTAGGGTTTTCGCAGCTGCAGCTTAACAATAAATATATGCTAGGGTTTCGTCTAGGGTTAGTGGCGAAATCACGATTAGTGGGCCTTACAAAGCCCAATTAGCCCAACGAGTTTACTTTTTCTTTCAGGCCCCAACTCCAAAGCTTGGGTGAAATTGAGTTGATTTTCCTTATAGATTCATTAACCAGATTTCCTTATTTATGTTTATCTAATTCCTTTTTCTAATAGGTTAAAAAAAGCATATGCTCTACTCTATATATATGCATCCCTCATCAAATAACGCAGAAACAAACACAGAGCACTCTCTTAAATTTTTGCAAAATTTTCATTGAATCTGCGTGATGGAGGAAGAGAAATCTAAGTCCAGGAAGGAAGATTTGGACGTGGAGGCGAAGAATCGCCGAGATCGTGGCCGTGATCGCAGTAAGGAGCGGAAGAAGGGGAAAGGTTCGGAGAAGGACAGGCGCAAGAGACGGTATGAGAGAGTTAAGCGTATTGATTCTGAAGATGAGTGCGATCGAGACGTTGGTGAAAAGAGGGTGAAGCGTAAAGGAAAGGACAAGGATCTGAGACGGAGGGATAGGGAGAGAAAGAAGATTAGCGATTCTGAAGAAGACGACGAGAGGGATAAGCGCAGAGCGAAGGAGAAGGAAAGAAGGCGGAAAGATGGAGAGAGGGATAGGCGAGAAGGAGAGAAAGAAAGAAAAAAGGAGAGGTCAAAAGAGGATGGCAATGAAGAGAGTGATGATGACGTCAAGCGTGACTTGAAACGTAGAATAAAAGAGAGTGTTGGTAGATCTAGCAGGCATGGAGATGACAATGGTGAGAAGAAAACCCGTGGAGAAGAAGTAGAGGATGGGCAGAAGCAGTTGGATGAGGATGAGGAGGTGGAAAAATGGAGGAGAAGACTCCAGGAGTGGCAAGAGTTGAAGAGAAAAAAGGAGGAAGCTGAAAGTGAAAGTAAGGGTCCCAAGGCTTGGACTCTTGAAGGAGAATCTGATGGAGGTGAAGATGAAGAGGTAATCGATCCTTTAGATGTTTTTATGAATACTATGGTATTACCTGAGGTTGAGAAGCTTAGCAATACTGCTCCTCTTCTAACAGTGAACGATGGTATTTTGGACTCTAAGAAGAATGTGAAGGAAAGTGGTGACCAGCCAAAGAAAGGCATTAATAAAGCCCTTGGTAGGATAATTCAAGGTGAAGATTCTGATTCCGATTATACAGAACCAAAGAGTGATGATGATCCACGTTTGGACGAAGACGACGAGGAATTCATGAAGAGAGTAAAGAAGACAAAAGGAGAGAAATTGTCTGTTGTTGACCATTCAAAAATAGAGTACGAACCTTTCAGGAAGAACTTCTATATCCAAGTGAACGATATCTCAAAGATGACAGAAGAAGAAGTTAACGCTTACCGAAAGGAATTGGAGCTGAAAGTTCATGGAAAGGATGTACCAAGACCCGTAAAATCTTGGCACCAGACTGGGCTAACCAACATAATTTTGGATACAATGAAGAAGCTTAATTATGAAAAGCCAATGCCTGTCCAAGCACAAGCACTCCCTGTCATCATGAGTGGTCGAGACTGTATTGGAGTTGCAAAAACCGGGTCAGGTAAAACCCTTGGTTTTGTGTTGCCTATGTTGAGGCATATCAAAGATCAGCCTCGTGCTGAAGCTGGTGATGGGCCGGTTGGGCTTGTAATGGCACCTACT
Organism: Eutrema heterophyllum; assembly: GCA_002933915.1. Taxonomy (NCBI): domain Eukaryota; kingdom Viridiplantae; phylum Streptophyta; class Magnoliopsida; order Brassicales; family Brassicaceae; genus Eutrema; species Eutrema heterophyllum. Next base: position 888,750 of record PKMM01013437.1, on the reverse strand, counting down.
AGAGAGCTTGTTCAGCAGATTCATAGCGAAATCAAAAAGTTTGCTAAGGCATTGAGTATAAGGTGTGTGCCTGTGTATGGAGGATCAGGAATCGCCCAGCAAATAAGTGAGCTTAAGCGAGGTATTGATATTATCGTGTGCACTCCTGGAAGAATGATTGATATTCTTTGCACAAACAGTGGGAAAATCACCAATCTTCGAAGGGTCACATTTCTGGTAATGGATGAAGCTGATCGTATGTTTGACATGGGTTTTGAGCCTCAAATTACTCGTATTATTCAAAACATACGACCTGATCGTCAAACTGTGCTCTTTTCTGCCACTTTTCCACGCCAAATTGAAACCTTGGCACGTAAAGTCTTGAACAGGCCTGTAGAAATACAGGCCGGTGGAAGAAGTGTTGTGAATAAAGATATAACTCAGTTTGTTGAAATCAGACCGGAGAGTGAGAGGAACTCTAGACTTGTGGACCTTATTGAGGAGTGGTTTGAGAAAGGAAAAATTTTGGTCTTTGTTCGAACGCAGGAAAAATGTGATGCTTTGTATAACGATTTGAAGAATAAATGTGGTTACCGTTGTCAATCTCTTCACGGGGGTAAGGATCAGATTTATCGTGAATCAGCTATATCTGAATTTAAGAGCAATGTCTGCAATTTGTTGATTGCCACAAGTATTGCAGCTAGGGGTCTAGATGTGAAAGAGCTTGAGTTGGTTGTAAACTTTGATGCGCCGAACCACTATGAAGAGTATGTGCATCGCGTTGGCAGGACAGGCAGGGCAGGGCGGAAAGGCTGTGCTGTGACATTCATCTCCGAGGATGATGCAAAATATGCACCAGATTTAGTCAAGGCCCTGGAACTTTCTGAGCAGCCAGTTCCTGATTATCTGAAAGCCATTGCTGATGGCTTCATGGCAAAAGTGGAACAGGGTATTGAGAAAGCTCATGGAAGTGGATATGGTGGTAGTGGCTTTAAATTCAACGAAGAGGACGAAGAAGTAAAGAAAGCACAAGCGAAGGAGTATGGCTTTGAGGAAGACAAGTCTGACTCAGAAGATGAGAATGATGTCGTAAGAAGAGTTTCTGCGCCTGTGATTGCTAACCAATTGCTGCCAAATGGTGTACAACATACACTTGCAAAGATTCAAGCTGATGCAATGCCTGAACAGTATGAAGCAGAACTGGAAATCAATGATTACCCACAGAATGCTCGTTGGGAGGTGACCCACAAAGAAACTCAGTGTCGAATATCAGAGTGGGCTGGAGCCGCCATCACCACTAGAGGTCAGTTTTATAAGCCAGGACGTACCCGGGGACCTGGGGAACGCAAGCTCTACTTGTTCATTGAAGGGCCTACCGAGCAATCTGTTAAGGCAGCGAAAGCTGAACTCAAGCGTCTTCTTAAAGACGTTACTAGTCAGGCCTTGTCACTTCGTGGAGGACCACAGCCCGGCAAATACTCTGTCCTATAACCATGAGGTGTGTGTGTGTGATTCAAGGATTCTTCTAATCAACTAGTTTGCCGAATTCGAATGCTGTTTAAGTACTTGTTTAGGATAACGTTTTTAGTAGCTTGAATTTAATCAACTGGAATTGATATTTCTCTTTGTTTTACAATTCTTTTCTCACGATTTTTTTTTGTGTTTTTTTATCTTTCTTTGCAGCTTCAAAACAATAGAGTCTTAGGACTTCTCCTCGGACATCTGCTTAACAAAAATATAATCCGATAGAAGGGCAAAAATCAACAGATGAACATATATAAAATACACACAAAAAAAATAGAAAGAGAAATTTGTACAAAAAAAGTTAACCAGCGGATGAGGATGAGGCTGCCTTGCAACCGCTGCTTGAAGACCAAGAACTAGTTGAAAATGGAAAACCCTTTATATAAAATACCTACCATTCACCGAACTAGTAGTCCTGGCCAAAATCTGCACTAAAGCTTGAAAACTTGACTTATGTTTCTTCTCCTCAAAACAACAAACCGTATTAAACACCCTATACAGAATCCCCATTCTCATTGACAAGATTGTGGATTCCCAGTGACGTATAACTCACAGTTTATTAAACATGGAAAACCGACCTGCACATACGGTGAGAACCACAATATAACTCTTATGCAAGACTTTAGAAAAATTAGCAACAAGGCTTATAATTACTACGCTGGTCAGTGCAAACATTCTAAATATCATATCCCGGTCATTTTGAGTGTGACTGAGACCATATAACTCTAACTGCAAACCTTAAGAGTTAGAGGGCTGCGACTAGAGTTACATCTAAGCAGCTATCTAGATCTAACTATTGACTCATGTGATTTCGGATAGTGGTCAAGTGTTTTCTTGTATTGTATTTCAAATGTATGAGGAGATGAAGAAAAAAACACTTACTTGGTAACTGATGGCTGATACCTTCGTTAAGATGATTTGTCGCTTGTTGAGTTGTTGACAAGAGAACCAGTGGTAACGCTTGGGAGCTCGGTGTTCACCTCATATGATGATAGGACTTTCCTCTGCAGCATCATTACAGTCGGACTAGCTAAGGTTAGATTACATTTTGATCACGCAAGGGCAAAAGCCTCGTTTAAATGTAAGAATTAGAGAGTGAAATAGTTCAGACTCTGACAAAGTTGGTCTTCACAAACCTTTTATCGTAAATGTAACACTTACAGCGGATTCGAAATCAGGGTTTGATAAGTTAACTGTGAGGTTTCTCATTAATAACAGAACCTGCAAAACAATACTGCGATTAGTGAAGGAATCTAGAAGCTTGTGCATGAGTTAATCTGAAAGCTTCTAAGCTCTTCTGACTCACAGTTTCGAAATTTATAGGGTCCATTTCCTTGAGCTTTTCCACGTGGTCTCTCGTTTCAGGATCAAAGACACTCCCGATGAAATTATAAACTTCAGCAAAATCAGGAACACCTGCAAACCAATTATCAGTACAGTTTCCACCACAGAAAATCATGAACAAAACATGCAATTGTTGACAGACGATTACCGTGAAGCACCAGAGGCTGTTTTACAATCTCAGAAGCCGATATTGTTTGGCTTGAGCTTCCCATACCGGATGTCGAAGGGCTACTAACATTTAAGATCCCGTTCGATCCAATATCAGCTGAATCAGTGGCGTTATAATGCCATAATAAGCACATGAAACGTCCTTGGATGAAGCCTATTCTACTACCAAAATAACAATAGAATATATAAAATTAAAGAGAAGAAACAATAAAAACACAGACGAAAGAGCATGCCTTCTGCTCCACGAAGAGTAGCAAGTTCCTGCTGTGCTCTGTTTAGCAGCATTGATGCATCATCCCACGAAGTATATCCCAGCATGTCGCAATTTGTTGTTGTTGTTAAAGAAGTGGAAACTTGAAGTAGCATTTGAGCTGCAAAAAAAAAAAAAAATGGAGTTAAGACTCAGGTAATCGAAATGAATATACATCTCTCTAACTAAACTAACAACTATTTTTAAAAACCATCGAACCGTTCTTCGATGCCTTTTGAGGATAAGGATGAGCTGCTTTGCGCTTAGGCCGAGGGGGTGGCACATGTGCTAAGGTCCCATTCTTCTGAACCTTTAAAAAGTATTTTTGGGCATGGCTCCTTATCTGTAGTAAATCAACAAGGCAGCACATGAACAGTAAGTTGAAAACGTGCAAAAGTAAATTCGACCAAAACTCACTCAAACCTGAATCACAGTCTTTGAGCCCACAAAATCTTCTATCTTTTTCCAGTCACGATCAAACCTAAGGAACAAAGAACATAGACCTGTAGTATCAGCACAAATAAAATCAGGTTTTAAAAAGACCACAAGTTATAAAGTTTTCAAGAATACAAAGCTGGTCAATCTTTCAGATGCTTCTATTCGTTAAAAGAAAATCTCATTTATCGTCTTCCTCTGAATCTTAAGGCAACACAAGATCGGGATGTAACTCTGTTTACTCAAACAAGAAATTTTACCATCAGACTATATATCTAAGGTCAACTAAAATCAACGAAAGAATATCTTTTTATAGCTAATTAAGAACTACACCTAATATACAAAACCCTCCTCTGTTTGTTCTTCAGTGAAACTAACCGAACACAGCAAAAGTAAGCAAGCATACTCAGAAAGCTTAAAAAAAAAAAAAAGAGCCTCTCGAGGAGAAAACAGAGCAACAGAAGCAGAGATTTTACAGTTGAAGAGCTTCAAGAAACTTATCGTGCTCTTCCTCTGTCCAGCTCTCCCTGGACTTGGTGATGGTATAAGGTTTCCTCACCTTCTTCAACGAACCTTCCGCAACCGCGACCGTCGATGTCGATGATGACGGTGGCGCTTCGGCGGACGTTGGATTCCTTGACGGCGACGAGCTCATCGGTTTAGTTCAGATAGCGACAGTGTTTTGAGAGAGAGAGAAGGAAGAGAGAGAAAGTGGAAAAATCCACATGGCGGGCAAGAGGTTGGTGTGTGTAAATTATGTGGAGTAGGTTCGCTTCGATCCTAGACCATCCATTATTTTATTATTGTTTTGCAATTCACTTGATTTAGAGCCTCAAGCTAAACCACGTGGGTATAGAAATATAGAACTTAATAGATAAAAAACTTTAAGATTGCTTTAGAAAAGAGACTTCTCGATCAAAACTAAAAGCTCACAAACTCACAATTTCTCAAACTCATAAGTTATGGCATAACCCACTATCTCCTTATATAGTTAACATAAGACATAAATCATAATTCTATTAGAACTCCTAAAATAGAAAACGTATTCCTAAGTCACATAGGAATGGTCCTAATCCTAAGTCTCCTAGGATTAGATAGGATTACTTCTATCACAAGTTATTTCAAGTTTAATCCAACATTGTCCCCCTTAAGCTTGAAAACACATTTTGAAACATCTTGAACTCCGATGAGACTCCTCATCTCGCAAAACTTGATTCTCCCAAGAGGTTTTGTCAAGATGTCCGCCTTTTGCTCAGTCCCGGGCACATGCTCAACCTCAACTTGTTCATTCTCCACACACTCTCTTATGAAGTGAAACCGAGTATGTATGTGTTTACTACGGCCGTGAAACACCGGATTTCTTGTGAGAGCAATTGCCGATTTATTATCAATCCGAAGAACAACCTTCTCACATGGTGATCCCATCACCTCACCAAGCAATTCTTGTAACCAAATTGCTTGCTTAGCAGCCTCTGTAGCCGCCATAAACTCAGCTTCGCATGAAGACAATGCCACCGTCTCTTGCTTTTGTGAACACCACGTGATTGGACTTTCTCCGAGATAAAACATATGTCCGGTCGTACTCTTTCCGTCATCTAGATCTATGTTATGGCTACTGTCGCTGTAACCCACCAAGTCACATCGTGAAGCAAACCGTTCTCGCTGAATTTGTGTTACTTGATTCCCTCGGTAAGCATATACCAGCCCTAAAGAAGTTGATCCTTGTAAATACCTTAGTACTTGTTTCATTGCATCTCTGTGACACTCTTTAGGACTCTGCATATACCTACTCAAGACACCCACGGCATATGACAAATCTGGTCTTGTATGTAACAAATAACGAAGACAGCCAATTATCTTCCGATAATTTGTTGCATCAATTTCTACATCCTTTTCCGCCTTGGTGAGCTTCAAACCAGAGTCCATCGGCGTTTGAGTAGCATTACAATTTTTCATCTCAGCTTCTTCAAGGATTTTCATCGCATATCTTTCTTGTTTAAGCACAACTCCTTCACCACTTTGAATTACTTCGATGCCAAGATAGTACGTTAATACTCCAAGATCACTCATCTCAAATTTGGACGACATGTCTTCTTTGAACTTGAGTATCTCCTTGAGACAAGTGACAAGTAAATCATCCACATAAATAGCCACGAGAAGGATAAATTCCTTTTCTTGCTTACGGTACAAGGAAGGTTCCTTGGCGCATTTTCTGAAATTAATTCCTTGAGTATTGTATTCAGCTTATTGTTCCAAGCCCTTGGTGCTTGTCTTAGACCATAGAGTGCTTTGTTTAACTTGTAAACTTTGTTCTCACTTCCTTTGGTTACAAATCCTTCTGGTTGGCTTACGTATACTATTTCTTTCAACTCTCCATGAAGAAACGCCGTCTTTACGTCGAGGTGATGTACTTTCCAATTATGGGATGCTGCCAATGCGAGGATAAATCGTATAGTCTCTATACGTGCTACCGGAGCGAATACTTCGTCGAAATCAATATCGTGCCTTTGAACATAAACTTTGGCAACTAATCTCGCCTTGTATTTATTAACGCTACCATCAGAGTTTCTCTTGATTTTAAACACCCATTTTAGCCCAATCGGTTTTGCACCTATAGGTAGCTTGACCAAATCCCACGTCTTGTTCTTCGTTATTGATGTAATCTCTTATTCACATGCTTTGACCCATTCTATTGATTCTTTAGCTTCTTCATAGTTCCAAGGTTCTTCGCTAATCATCAGTAGAAGACGCTCACTTTCTATTTCTGCAAATAGAATGTAGTCTTCCAAGTAGTTTGGCGGTTTACTCTGCCTCGTGGTTCTTCGCGGCTGGATTATTTCGATCTCTGCTTCTCCATCAGCTCCATTATTGTTAGTTTGGTTGTGATTATCTTCGACATCAGAGTGATTTTCTTCGCCATCGGAGTGATTTTCTTCCCCGTCTTTATTATTTTCTCCGATATTATCATCTTCTCCGGTTTGTGCGTTTACCACCGTGTCTTGATGTGAAATCCCACGATTTCCATGAACTCCAATTGTAACTGTGAAGTTACCAGGTATATCACTCGCTGGGTTTTCCCCGGAAGTCCAATTCCATCCTTGAGACTCATCAAACTTCACATCTCGGCTTACCACAATTTTCCGACTTGTTGGATCATATAAGCGATAAGCTTTTGATCCTGGTTCAGTTCCTAGGTGAACTAACATTCTCGACCGATCATCAAGCTTTTTAAGGTGCGGTGTTTCGATCCTAGCAAAAGAAATACATCCGAAGACTTGTATATGTTCGATATTGGGTTTCTTGTGTCGTAAGGCTTCGTATGGAGTACGTTCTTTGAGTGATCTTGTCGCCACCCTATTTATCAAATATGTCGCATGTCTTATTGCCTCTCCCCAGAGAAAATTCGGAAGTTTCATGTGTTTTAACATACTTCGGGTCATCTCCAACAAAGTCCTATTTCTCCTTTCGACTACTCCATTCTGCTGAGGCGTGTATGGAGCCGTTAGGTGTCGCTTAATCCCGGAGTTGTCGCAAAACGAGTTAAACTCTTGAGAAACAAACTCACCTCCCCTGTCTGTCCTAAAGGTTTTAATCCTTTCTCCAGTTTCTAGCTCAATTAAGGATTTGAACCTTTTAAACCTTGAGAATGCCTCACTTTTCTCTTTCAAGAGTAACGTCCACATAGATCTTGAGTAGTCGTCGATGAGAACAAAAATATATCTGTTCTTTGACGTCGTACTTGGTGTTATGGGGCCGCAAAGATCGGCATGCACAAGCTCCAAAATAGTTGTTGCTCGGTACTTTGTGGATTGTGGGAAAATTTGTCTTGTTTGTTTTCCGAGTAAACATGATCCACTCAGCTCCTTCTCTATGTTTATTTTCGGAACACCAACTACCAATTCTCTTTGAAACATTGATCTCATATTCTCGGTATTTATATGCCACAATCTTGCGTGCCATCTTGCCGAGTCACTCATTGTTTTTATTTGTAAACACATGATGTTATTTAATCTCATACGTACCTTGTATAATATATTCTTTGATCTTTTCGCCTTAACCAATAGCTTGCCGTCTCCATCATGTAAGGTTAGATAATCTTCTCTCATTCTAACATCACACCCAGATTCCGTTGCTTGTCCAAGACTGATTATGTTACTTTTTAGTTCCGGGATGAAGTAGACATCGGTCATAATTCTTTGTTCCCCATTTTTATCAATGAAAGAAATTGAACATTTGCCTTTGATATCTATTCTCGAGTCATCACCAAATCGTACCTTTCCTGTGATGGCTTTATCTATTTTTGAAAAATACATATGATTTTCGGTCATATGGTTGCTGGCTCCGTTGTCGAGATACCACATATCATCTTCGGCACTTGTCTCGTAATTGCTTGGTACGACGTTTTTCTCATTCAAGAACACTACTTCATGCATCATCAGCTCATCTACTTCTTGTGTATCAGTTTCTTTGTCTTCTTGAGTTTCTTGTAATTTAAGTAACCGATCGGGACAGTCTTGTGCGAAGTGCCATGTTGGTTGTGATTGTGACTCCATGTTTGTAAACATAAGTTTACTTGGTTCTTCTTGTGTTTTTTTGTCGTCACAAACCCTCTCCTCATAAGCTTTCAAGCGACCCACTATGTCTTCAAAGGTGGTATTTTTTAAATCTAATAGTTGCTCGAGAGAAGCAACGATATGAATGTATTTCTTCTTCGGCACGCTACTTAGAAATTTTTTGAGCAATTTTGATTATGCAATACTTTCTCCTAGGGCAGCGGATTTTGAGACAATTTTTGTTAGTTTTCCCTAGAAATCATCAATTGTTTCCGTGTCCTTCATCTTCAACCTATCAAACTCGGTCATCAAGGTTTGGAGTCGTGCTTCCCGGACTCTGTCTGCTCCTACATACCGAGCTTTAATTGCCTCCCAAACTGCCTTGGATGTGTCGAGTGCTCCGATCTGCAAGGTAAGAGTTTCCGGTATTGATTGGAATAGGAGTGCGGTCGCCATATTGTTTTTATTTATGTCATCCGTCCATGGTTCGATGGCTTCCCAAACTCGATGGACTTTAAGAGCCATCGTCATCTTGATTGCCCACACCGTGTAGTTTGTACTATTCAACATTGGACAATGGATAGACGATGGACTCGCCGATGGACTACTCTCCACCGTCTTTGCTGCAACGATATCTCCCATGTTTTGATTTCGGCAACTATAGGTTCGCAAACACTATAGCTCTGATACCAATTATAGAATTATAGAACTTAAGAGATCAAAAACTTTAAGATCAAACTCAATCTTTATTGCTTTAGAAAAGAGACTCCTCAATAAAAACTAAAGCTCACAAACTCACAATCTCTCAAACTCATAAGTTATGGCATAACCCACCATCTCCTTATATAGTTAACATAAGACATAAATTCTAATTCTACTAGAACTCCTAAAACTCTTAAAATAGAAAACCTATTCCTAAGTCACATAGGAATGATCATAATCCTAAATCTCCTAGGATTAGATAGAATTACTTCTATCACAAGTTATTTCAAGCTTAATCCAGGCACATGCAGTCTTTGATTTCATGAAATTGTATGGTCCTGCTTTTTTATCCCTTTTATTTTTCCTGTAATTGGTATGGAAGAAAAGAACTTGTACCGAATCAAACCAATTGCCAAATGCCAAATAAATCCAAAACCAAATTAAGGATCCACGTAGTAATAGTGCTTGCATCATCTGTCAGTCTCATCGTCTTCAAATACAACAACTGTTTTCCACTAATAAGCAATGTAAAATACTTTTATAACATTTTTACTTTTTAGACCAAAAAAACAACAAAAAAACAATCTAAAATAGATTTTACAACCTTAAAATACAAGTAGTCGATATGTCCGAGTGGTTAAGGAGACAGACTTGAAATCTGTTGGGCTTCGCCCGCGCAGGTTCGAACCCTGCTGTCGACGTCACTATTGTTTTTTTTTTTAACTGTGTCCTCATGCTGTGCATGTTACGAGTTTACCTCGAGAAAAGCGTTACTTCTACAAAATAAAATATGTAAACAAAGTAGGGATCAACAAATTAAGAATGACCATTTCCTTGTCTAGCATCTATGTTAATGTACACATAAATAAATATAGTGAGCATTGTTTTTTTTATTCATAGTTTTTTTGAAAAAATGGCAGGCATCAACTTGATAGCGATATCGCTGTAGGGTTGGTCCTGTTGCACATCTATAAGTCCTCTAGACTTTAATACCTGTAATCCAAAAGCAACCCGTCTCCGTTAGAGGCAATGCAGAGATTAAAAAAAAAAAGAGAGTAAGAAACTGTATTGAGAATCAATTACCAGTGTCTCAAAGAACATTCGAGCAGCTAGCGTCCTTGTCTTTCCTGCCAAGATCTTGCCCAAACTCAAATCTCCAGAACGATAGCTTGAAGTGGGACTACTTGAAGAACGTCCCTTAAGATACTGAGCCAAGGCTCTGCAATGTTCAATGAATGTGTTACAAGTTAGTAAAGAAACACTAGGCTCTTAAAGCTACATGGATTTTAGAAATCTTTATACCTCGTTCTCCCTGTCAAAATCTCAGAATCTTGACTAGCTGGTGATCTCACCGGGGTATTGCCACCTACCTCCAGGAAATAAAGTTCCTGTATGACACAGGCAAATGGTATTGCTATCAATGTAATGTTAGCAAAGCACCAAGAATCCTAAAAACAAAACATGCGAAAACGTGAGAACAAACCTCGTCTGCCATTTCAGGAATAGCTGAAATCCCCGAGCTCCTTAGTCCAGGCAGATCCTCTGGATATGTGGAAGTTGAAGGCTCTGTTCTATAAGACTCTGTCTCCAAAATTCCAGGCTGTGTGGTGAAGTCATCGGTTCTAGTAGGAGAAAATCTTGGAGGTGGTGACGGCATGTACTCAGGGTAACCATCATTCCTTAGACGTTCGATTCCTGTGTCATCATTATTAAGTGGCGGAGGAGATTGTGCGTCTCTTGCTACAGACTCTGCATGCGCAGATTGAGGACCTGCAAAGTCTTGGACATCTTCAATTTGCTGAATAGGAGACAGATGAACTGTACTTTCTGGATTAGTAGAATCAGGAACCGTAGATTGTGGAATTGAAGCGGTCGGGTTAACTTCTGTTTCAGCTTCTCCAGTAGGAGATGATACAGATGCAGGTTCTGGAATAGAGAAACCTGCAGCAGATAGACATAGACAGCTAGTAAACGTTCTTCAAAAACAAACGAGAAAAAGAAGGTAAAACCGTCAAAAACAAAAGAAAGAATCACTGGAAAATTACCAGTAAACAAGGGCTCATTGACAATTTGATCCTTCTTTGACTGGTTATTCATTCTCCGGATACGTACTTTAGATGAAGGCGTCTTCTTTCTCTTACGAGGAGTATCAATACGATCCTCAAGCCTTTTACTCGTGTTCATGTGCATATTCTTAGATCGGTATGCAACAGGTGATAAAATACCAAAGTCACATGAAGTAATGGAAAAATTTATTACCTGTTCCTCTTCTTTGGTCTTGCTTGTGGTGGTGGAGGAGGAGTTGGCTGAAGAGCCAGTTGAGGTGATGGATGCACTTAACATCAAAGCAAAACAAATATATTAAATAAATAATAAGATAGGACATATAATGGTTAAGCATAAAATTACCAGACTATGGTATTTAACTCACCAAAATTTTCACGTTCTTCCTCAGAACCAGCAAAACCTGGAGATCCTGAGCGAAGCTCAAACGTCGAATGTCCTCTAGAATTTAACACTTCCTCATCGATATTAGGCATAGTGTGTTCCTTCTCATTCAAAGTTTCATCTAAAGATTCAGTGCGTTCAACTCTGACATTGTGTTGTTCTGCAGCAAATGGTGGAGGGCTTAAATCATGTGCAGCGTCACGCCTTATCTCAATCTCGGGAACACTTCCAGGAGAATTGGCATTGCTTCTCTCGGGACTGGGATTGAGCGCTTCTGTCATAGGATCCTGGGATTCCTCTGTGTCGTTACGAGGACCATAGGTTCCAGTATCTAGACCAACATTGAAGTCTCTAGGCTCATTGTTTGGTTCTGCCTCATAAGCCATTTCAATATCAGTATCTCCAGGATGGCCACTCATAGATTGGCCGCTTAAATCATAAAAAGAGGTAACATTAAAAAAGCATATTCTTGAACAGATAAGGAAGAGAAAGAAATAGGTCATGAAGAGACTCACTCGACATCCATCGGGCTAGATTCTGGAAAGATGTCCTGTAAGAAAGACATACAGACTTTCCTTCAATAACAAGTTCTCTCGGAGACATGAACACCGGTAGTCAGAATCAAGACACAAGCAGGAATATTCTCACCTCATCGAATGTTATAGCAACATAAGGATCAGTGCCAGTAGGAATTTGATCTGCAAAATCAGCATCAGCATCATATACACCTCAAATCATGGTATGATGCATATACAACAAAATTATTATAAAAAAAAAAAAAGGTACCTGTGAGAGTGATATCTTCCTTACTCCGAAGATGCTTATCAAACTCCCTAGGGACTCACAAGAAGAGAATATAAAATGTAAAGACCTCTCAAGCTTTATTACAGATCAAACTCCAACAAAAAGTGCAAAAGATAGATACCCCTCGAGTGTGTAATCCTCTAAGTCGAAATCGTCTAAGTTTAGTGATGGAGGCAAAGTCACAGAGTCAACCGGCGCCTGCCTCGCATCCTCTGGCAAGTCAACTTGAGTAGAAAGGAAAGCCTTGGCTAACCAAGTGCTAGAGAGATTACAGTCACGGAAAACATAATCAACTTGCTTTGAATATATTCGCACAACCCCAAGTAGAAGGACGCCTGACAATCTCAATGCCATTGGTACCTCTGGAAACATTATAAGATCTGCAAACACAATTACATACTGATTAATCAACAATCCTGCATATGATCAATCATTTCAAACCCAACCACAGAGAGAAAGAGCGTTCAATGAACCAAAATTATCGAAAAGTCCAAATTTTACAAAGCTGCAGTTTTTATGAATGCCCATGTCAAGAATAAATCATAACTGAGCGGAAAAACTGTTGAATTTTTGAATTGGATTACAATCAAAAGTGATGGGAAAAAAAAACGAACTTTGATCAGAAAGCAAAATTAAAGAGGAAAGGCGAACCAACTGTTTTGGGGATGTTAGTGGCGGTGTAATGAGACTTCTTGAGGCGACCTTGCAAGTGAGCGGCTGTCCACACCGTCCCAAATGGACCCTTTTGACCCAAAATAGTCTGCGAATAAAACATTTACTTCCTTCAAAGTAACCGATGGAGAAATCAAGTTAACAAGCAAAGAGCAAGGTTCTTCCAAATCGCGTTGAGAGAGAAGGATTATCGAAGGTTAGAGAAAACTAATTAGTGGCGAAGAGGTTAGGGTTTTTTTTTAATGTGATTTTGGAGAAGATGAGGAGGGTTTTAGAGGCGCGGGAAAAATAATTAGTGGCGTATGTTGAAAATATAGGAAAAAGTTACGTGGCATTTATTTATTTAGGTCAAACAATAACAAAAACTATATAATAAAGGGGTCTAAAAGCAAGAAATTCTAAATGAAATTTGCAAAACAACGACAAAAGAAAACTACAATTTGGGCCAGTAACACCAACTAAAATATGTTTTCAATCTCTAACATCTTTTCATTTACTGTGTTTGATCGAAAGGGCTTTCGCCTTCGTAATTCCCACGTGGATCATATTCACACACCACGAGATACCCACGACTGCTATTACACTTCACACGTGCGCATCCAACGGTTGTCGTGGCTCGCCACACGATCTGCGTGTAATGGCCGCACATCTTGCCCGATGCGCACGTGTTTGTTTTCAGGTCGTAGTTAAACTTCTCCTCAAACCATCTCGTCACCACTTTCCCCGGCGACCACGTCTTCTCCTCCCGGTACCAGAAAATATTCTCGCCGTAGGGCCCACCCGAATGTATCATATTACAATCGGGCTTACGCTGTTTGGCCCATTTATGAGCGAATCGGGCCAGGCCTTTGTCCCATTCAAGAGGTGGCACGCCTGAAGACTCACGCGCTATGTTGTGCGCGTTTATAAACTCCCTTGACTGTTTTGCTCTCCTCGCTCTGTTTAACACACGCGCCGCCGCGTTCGCCACGTCGGGGATGGAGGTTGCGGTGGTGGAAGGATTGTCGGAAAATAGAAGGAGGAGAAGGAGAAGACATGATGATGGATGAGACAACGACGCAGACATCTCCACGTCTTTGTATAATTTAATTATTGTGTCTCATCATCATTTTCTCTGTTTGTAAGGGTTTTTTTTTGGTTATACGTAAAACAGATTGTCTCTGATTCTGTTGTTTACAGATCTTTTTTTGGNTTTAGGGGAATTCTTCTTTTAATTAATTTATACTATTAAAATAGAAACATTATTTTTATGTCTAAACAATAAAAAAATTCATATTAGACTGTTTTTTTGGATAACTATTATTTCAGTTGCCAAACAAGTCAATTTTGTACAATATTAATAAAATTATATTTAAAAATAATTTCAAAAATTCAAATTTTAATTTAAATTAGTTTGGATTTCCTTAAATATAGGTTAGATTAATTATCAAAAATCACATAACCAATTGTTATTATATCTTTACAAAAATAATAAACCGGATATTAATTTAAATTTAATTTAAATATCCAAATTTAAATAATATTCTCGTAATGACGGAGATGATAAACGATATGTTATTGTATATTGTTATCGTAATCAATCAGCTTAAAATTTTAAATATTTGAAATTAGTAAATATTTATATTATACGGTAATATGAACAGACGGGTTAGAATTATGTTTTTATAATCGCAGTCCTTTTCGGATTAATATGAACGGACGGGTTAAAGTTATTTTCTTATAATCACGGTCATATTTAATATTAGAAAAAATTAAATCTGCAAAATAAACTATATCTAAACAAACAAAAAATTCTTTGTCATTTATTAGCAAAATTATATCTATACAAACAAATTATATCTATATAAAAAAAACAAATTATATTACAAAATTTGAAAGAAACAAAAAAAATGATCGCACCGGTTACAATCTAGTAAAATAGGAAAGATGCTGTTCCAACCCAAAAGGGGATTTGTTTAGCAGAATTTGAAAAATCATTGGTAAGGAAATCTAAAAGAAATGTTCATTGACTTTCAGTTCCATTGCAATGTACTGAAACCGTACGTACATTAGCAGATTTTTAATGCCAATCCAACATAAAATATTATATTGATTATAAGCGATTTCGTCAACAGCAGGATTCGACCTGCGCAGGCAAAGCCCAACAGATTTCGAGTCTATCTCCTTAACCACTCGGACATATTGACTTTTGGTTAATATTCCACATGTATTATATATAATAAGAGTCATGTATTTGAAGGTGCATTGATAAAAACACCATTTTGAGGAAGGAAAAAAGTCAAGAGCCCAGAATCAGATAGACAATTTAATTCGTGGAACATAAAGAAACAAAGTTGATTTATTTTGTTAAATTTCTATTTTTAAAAAAAAAATAACAACAGCGAAGAAGAAAGCCAAGTCTCCCAACACTCGGGAAGAAAAAAATCCATTATAAGTCTTGCAAACACTCTTAAGCAATTACCAACATTTAGTCTTCCCACTTCACTGGTCATCATCCTCCACAGGGCTACGGTCGTCTCTTGGGCTGTGTCCGCCTCTAGGGCTACGGTCTTCTCCGGGACTGGGACTTCGGTCTTGCCCATTGGTACCAATACCGTCATCGTCGTTTCCTCTCGGGCTCAGTCCCTTCTCTTTGGGGCTGTACTTCTCACGCAATGGACTGCCTTCTTCAGGACTCAGACTTCGCTTCCTTTCTTTGGATGGAGGAGAGTTGTCCACCATTGGTTCAAGGCTTCTGCTTCTTGCAGCTTCAGGACTCGGATCCTTTTCCTTCCTAACCGGTGATCTCGAGCGACTGGAAAACCAGACCCAGACAGAACAAAACACAGTTGCATTAGAATCAAAACATAACAGTCGTGCCTTCTCACGCACGTGTATTTGATGTTATGAATGGGGACATCAGTTACCTGTAGCTACGACCACGGCTGTAGCTTCTGCTTCTGCTCGGGCTTCTTCTTCTGCGACGAGGAGATCGAGACCGAGACCGAACCGGCGATCTTGAGTAACTTTCGTCCCGCCTGAAATACGATCAAAACAAAATGATCAAAATAGAACTTCTAAGAAATACAATATTATAGGCTAGAAACAATGTAACATGGAATTGTCAAACAATACCTGAGCTTCTTAGGACTGTTTTTACAGTTCCTTTCAATGTGACCCCTATCTCCACATCGATAGCATTTGTTCTTCCAATCACCAGCAGAGCAATCTCGAGCCCAGTGTCCATCAAGACCACAGTTGAAGCAACGACCAGATCCTGGAGGAGGGCCTCTGCTCGAGGAAAATTCTCGGGAACCACGAGGTGTCTACAACAGGAGAAAAGCCCCCAAAAGGGTTAAATGAAAGAAAACTAAAAGTCTAAAACCTACGGTTTTTAATGAAATAAAATTATACCCCTTTTGCAAACTCCACGATGATACGGCTTCCATCAAAGTCTCTTCCGTCCAACCTATACCTCGCATCATCAGCATCACGAGGATCACTGAAATCCTGTGATCAAACAGTGAACGAATATACCAGACAGAAGACCCATCAATAGGACACAGCTTACTTCATTAGTTATGGCAAGAAGGAAAAACTAGTTAGCTATAGAGGAATACTACTTACTATGAAGGCATAGTCTCGCTTCATGTCCAGATCTCGAATTCTGCGGAAATAGTTTGCCAGAAACAGTAAGGCCATCATTTTTTACTTTTAAGAACTGCTACTGCTGTAGCTAGTGTTATGATACTTCACCATCAACGGTGAACAAAACACCAGATTTGAGATTGTTGCCAATTTCACCATTAAAACACGCAATAACACTACAAACAGAACCGCCATAAGCCCCCTAAACACCATGAAAGAATTTCCACCAAGGGGACCCTCTCAATCACCACAAACCTCCAGGTCAAGAAACCTTCAACAAGATCATTCAGGTTAATATATGCTACACATTGAGCCACAACACTCCCACCCATATAATTTAAGGAATACAAAACAATTCACATATCAATCGTAATTCAGGCCTCGTTTAGCACAGAAAGGCCGCCACAAAGATGCATATCTAAAATTCATAGCTTTGCTTGGACACAAAAGCTGACTAAGTTCACAATTCGAGCAAAAGAGAGCTATGTTTGCAGAATAGAACAGCTGAAAACAGATAAATTACCTTCCATATTTGCTGAAGAGGCGTTCAAGATCTCGTTCCCTAGTTCGAGAGGACAGGTGGCCAACATAGAGACGTGTGCTACTGCTGCTGTATCGATCATCGTAGCGAGGCATCTTCAAGCTACAGACGAAAAGAAACGATAATCCGATCAGCATACATACTAACACCGGTAATATGATAGTTGAAATCTTGACCTTTCGAATAATGAAGACTGAAACACACTTCTCATTTGCAATAGCATAGAATCGTATAGCTAATCTGATCTTTGACCTTTCGAATGATGAAAATTTCGCAAATCTCTCTCATTACGTATCAAATCTCATCAGGCACACACACGCAACAAAGAACCAAGTTTACCAAACAGGAGAAACCACGATGCCAATAGAAAACTGATATCAAATTTATAACCTTTTAGCGTATACAAAAGCTGAAACCCAAACCCGATGTAAATTAGCACAAAAACCAGAGCAGAGAAAAAATTACTCCAAGTCACTCAATTGTTAAATCAAAATCACAATACGCACAAACCCCAGTAACATCTTTTCGAATCATCAATGAATTTCAATGACGGCCCGATATGATTCGAATCAAGATTTACATCGAAACATTGAAAAGAATCGAATTATCAAGAAATGGAGAAGACAGAAACCCTAATTCGAAAGAAGTTTTCCCGCAAAAGCCATACCTCCTGATCAGATAGTTAGCCGCACGCGGTGAAGCTTTAACCTAACTTTTCTGTTCGATCTCGAAACTGGGCTACCTCAGAGGCTCAGATCTAGAAAACACAGATAAAAAGAGGAAGAAAACATCTGACGGTCCATATTACTTAGTGCCAAACCAACGGCACGGATCCCGTTATAAAGATTTTTTTATTATTATTATTTTGCTTAGTCGTCAAAACATATGGGGGAATTTTTTTTTTATATATACCAAAAATATGGGGGAATTTGCTTCCAATTGCCCCAAACTTCTGCAAAATTGCAAGAATAATAGCATTCAGAATTTGCTTCCACATACTGAAAGCTTCAAAAATAATACTATCGATTAGTAATCACTAAAATCGATATCATATTCACATTCTTCCAAAAACAATATCAAACTTTATATTTGCTTCTTTTTTGTTGTTGTTTTCTTTCTAGGTGCTATGAATCGCCCAAACTCTCATCTTAAAATATTTCATAATTGTAGTTGTAATTTTACCCTCGTACTCTACACGCTGGTGGCGAATTCTGATGTCGGATGTTCGGATAATTTGATGCCACTAACAAATCAGAAAAGCATGCTGCTGACTGCTGTTACAATGTTGAACAAAAAAAACTATAAATTTTTTAAACGTAACTTATTAGCAGATATTGGAAATAGAGATATGAGAAAAAAAAACACAAGTGATAGTGTTCGTGGTGTATTCCAAAGAGTCGAAATAAAAAGGTGGGAACTCAAATTCTGTTTTCTTCATGTTAACACTGTCTTATACGAATGTCATGCTCAAAAAAAAAATTAACGAAATATAACGTAATTTTCTTCAAGAAGTCCACGGAAAATCTAAGGTGGGGGTATTGAATCTAGAAGTTTGATTGAATTTGAAGGAATTAAGGTTTCTATTAAATTCTTGTGTTATTCAATGAAGTATTCCATCAATTCTTTTAAATGTATGTGTTATTGGATTAAGTATTTGTAGTCATTCTTTCAAAATACTTTAAATTCTACTATTATTCAATCTATTAGGGGATGGTATTCAATTAAGGGGGTGGTATTGGATCTAAGAATTTAATAGAATCCGAAAGAATTTAATAGAATCTGAAAGAATTCAATTGCATACTGTTTCAAGTATTTTAATAGAATTCAAAAGGATTTGGTGGGTTTCTAATGTAATTCTATTGACTAGATTTTAGAAGAATGCAAAAGAATTTAATAGGTAATGAATTCTTGTAAATTCTAGGAGTGGGCTGAATTCTCGAACCCGAACCGAATTTCTCGAACCCGAACCCGAACCGAATTATAAAATAATCTGAATTATATAATATACCAAATTACCTGATCCCGAACCGAACTCAAACCGAATTATAATAAACCGGACTCGAACCGAAAATGAACCCAAACCGAATTATAATAAACCGAGCTGATATAAAATTTATTTCCGAATAGACCTATTTTCTAAAACCCGAATCATTTGAACCGAACCGAACCGAATATATATACGAAGGTTGAATAACTTAGACGGAGTGTTAGGATCACGTCCTTCGCCAGCAAATTCTTGTAGATGATACCAACATTTATATATATATATATATATTCAAAACATGTATTATATATATGTATTATATACATGAATCTATATATAGTATATATACATGTTTTATATATATATAATTGAATTTTGATTTTTTTTATTGAAGTCTATAGATTCATATATATATATAATATATATAAAATGACAAACATATACATGTAGAAGCATATCTATTATTGTATGTATAAAATCTCAAAGTTTTGGTTATATATATAATTTCATCCAAATTCCACCATAAAGGTTGATAATTGATTCTTTATATGACTGCGGTAAATTTTCTATTAAATTCCTTTTAAATGACATTACTATGAAATCTATTTAAAATTGAATAACACTAACATTTAATAGAATTAAGAATTTGATCAATTGAATAACACAAAGAATTTAAAGCATTTTGAAAGATTGACACCAAATTTATAATCCAATAACACATGCATTTAATAGAATTAGTGAAATTCATAATCGAATAACACTATAATTAAATAGAATTATCAATTCTTTTCTATTCAATTAAATTTATAATTCCAATACCCCCACCTAAAGAATTTAATTGAATTAGAAGGAATTAGACTTTCTATAAAATTCTATTGTTATTCAATGATGTATTTCATGAGTTCTTTTAAATTCATGTGTCATTGAATTAGATATTTGTAATCATTCTTCTATATTACTTTAAATTCTAGTGTTATTCAATTTTTTGATTTCTTTAATTATATTAAATGTTAGTGTTATTCAATTTTATTGCAGTATTGATGATAGTGTCATTTAATAAAAAATTAATAGAATTTCAATGAAAATTGTAAAAAGTCAATTTCGAGCATTTTTGATGTCATTTTGATAGAATTCATTAAAATCCCAACAAAAAACTTTTAAATTACTCAAAATCAATTGATTTTAAATTTATTTGCATTCTCTTAAATTCAATCATCCAATATCCCCACCTTAGGTTTCAATTCTATTAAATATCTGTGTTATTCAATATTTGGTGGATTTGGTGATAACGTCATTTACAAATAATTTAATAGAAAATAATTGTAAAAATGTAAAGAATCAATTTTGTGCTTTAATGTTGTGATTTGGAGGGAGTTATATATTTTTGTGTCGTAACATTATATATCATTGTGCTTTTATGTTGTGCTTTCACATTGTTCATCTACTATACTAGTATGATGATTTTGCTGCAAGATCTTTCCAACTATTGGTCACAAATTCTAATCAACCATATATCGTAAAATATAGTCAATTATATATCATAAAATTCCTGGAAAATAGTATTTGAATTTCAAATGTTGTTCATTATAATTTATAGTCAACCATATATCATAAAATCCCTACAAAATAGTATTTATTTTAATTTTTCTATAAAAACTCAAAACTTATCCATTATATCATATCCCCTAAATATATATAGCATTGCATATCTCTTTCAAAACAACAAACAAAAAAACAATATCACAAAGAAAAAAGGTATCGTTTTATGCATTTTTGAAATGAGTAGTTCTGATATTCCATAACATTTGTTTGCACTAAGACTTACAAGCATTATATGAATCGAATGAAATCTTTGAAAAAAAATATCAAAGCTATGCGAAACTTCTTCGATGTAGCTCTGATTTTAGGTGAGATCCCATCACAAACTTTAATTCCTTCAAACTCAATCAAACTTTTAGATTCAATACCCCACCTTTTAGTTTACCTTTTATTCAAATTAGAAAATAATAAAAACATTTTATTTTCTTTCTAAAAAGATTTCCTCTGTCTTTTTTTTCTTCATATTAATCTGAAGTCCGAACATGTATCGAGTAGTTTGAAAAAAAAAAAAAAACCAAGTATCTAGTTATTACTATATTTTTTCAGACAAACCATTTTCCCGGGGGAAAAAAGCTAACGAATGAGAAAAAACCTTATCCAAACTTTTAAAATGCCACTGGCGATCTGTCTCCCAACCTCATCTACTTTTCATTTCTTCCCTCGCCGCCGCGGCCATGCAAATCCCCGATATCGCCGTTTTACCGGAGCTCGATCTTCCTCCGAAGCGCCGTACAATCGGAAGAATCAGACGGGCGTCATCATTATCGGCGCCGGACTCGCTGGTTTAGCCGCCGCAACTCGTCTCACCTCGGAACGAATCCCTTTCCTACTCCTAGAAGCTTCCGACGGCGTCGGCGGACGCGTCCGTACTGATATCGTCGACGGCTTCTTTCTCGACAGAGGATTTCAGATTTTCATCACTGCGTATCCCGAAGCTAAGAAGCTTCTAGATTACGAAGCGCTTGATCTGCAGAGATTCTACGCCGGAGCTAGGGTCTTCTACGGCGGAAATTTTCACACTGTAGCTGATCCTCTCCGACATTTATGGGATTCCGTGGCGTCTCTCACGAACCCGATCGGATCCGTCGTGGACAAAGGGCTTATCGCGCTGACGAGAGCTAGAGTTCTGATCAAGTCAAACGAAGACATATTAACTGCCGCCGACGAGGTTCCGACCATTGATCTCCTCCGGAAGATCGGTTTCTCCGAAGAGATATTGGATCGGTTCTTCCGACCATTCTTCGGCGGAATTTTCTTCGACAGAGACCTCGAGACGACCTCGAAGCTCTTCGATTTCATTTTCCGATGTCTTGCCCTCGGAGAAAACACGCTTCCCGCCATGGGGATCGGAGAAATCCCTAACCAGTTAGCCGCGAAATTACCCGCTAATTCCGTCATGTTGGACACAAGGGTCGCTTCGATTGAGTATCCAAACGGGTCGGATTCCGGTCCGGGTTCGGGTCCACCAACCGTGAGACTTCAAGACGGCGGAGTTTTAGAGGCAGAGCTAGGTGTCATAATCGCCGTCGAGCAACCTGAAGTGGATAAGCTTCTCAATGGGATCAGAGAACCGGTTAAGACTAAACCGGCTCGGAGCACCATATGCCTTTACTTCACAGCTGAAGCGAATGAGATACCGGTGCAAGATCCGGTTCTGTTTCTCAACGGGTCAAACACCGGTATAGTCAACAACATGTTCTTCGCTACAAACGTTGCTCGGACATACGCGCCGCCGGGAAAAGCTCTGGTTTCGGTATCATTGATCGGGTTGTTCGAGGATAGATCCGATGATGATTTAGCAGCAGAGGTTATTCGAGAGCTCTCTGGTTGGTTCGGTGAGTCTTCGGTTATGTCATGGAGACATTTGAAAACGTACCGGATCGAGTTCGCTCAACCGAACCAATGCCCACCTACCGATTTGGTTAAGAGTCCTCGGGTCGGGTCGGGTCTTTACTTGTGCGGTGATTACATGACATCTGCTACGTTTGACGGGGCTTTGGTCTCTGGGAATCGAGCCGTGGAAGTTTTGTTACGAGAAAAGGGACTAATCAAATAGAATTTCTGTTACTGTATTTAAGATTATTTTTCAAGATTGTTTTTGTAGCTACTGATTGATTAGCTCTGTTAATCTCTTGATGAATCTATCTGTAAGGGAATGAAGAAGAGAGGAAAATATAATAGGGACTCATGAAACACACACATACATAAAAACTAAGAAGAAAAAACAGATTCTGGAAATGGCAACCAAGCAAACGGTGCTACTCTTTGTTTAAACAGAATAACAAAATAGGGATCAAGTTTAGATCAGAAGCAAGAACAAGAAATTCTATTGCAATAAAGTGACCACAAGTGATGGGTCAGCTTCAAGAATGCGTGCCATGGCGCCAAAAAGCAGAATCAGTTAAGAGACTATACATGTACCAAACAGTTCTTCTTACTAATAAATAAGTCTTTGGTCAAGCAAGCTTTTACAATATAAGAGAGCACAACACAGTTATTCCCTTTTGCAAGTAAACTACTTCTCAAGTAACCAAACAAAAAGAAGAAGAAACCCCTCACAATTTATATAGTCAATGAAAGTCCTTGATTTTGTTTCAGAGTTCAAAATCATCCTCCTTCAAGGCCAGCTCCGCTGCTTCTTCATCTTCTTCATCTAGAACGAAATACTCATTCTTCTCAACCGGCCTGAACATATAGAACATCAACATGTAAAACGCCAGACTTGCAATCTCCTCAGCTGCATTGCTCACCCACCGATACTTATAAGCTGCGATTGTCTTCAGCGCAAACACTACGATCCTCGTGAAGTACAAGTACCCGATGACAACGATGTAGAATTGTCTAAACAGAGTCAATTTTGCCAAGTTCCTAGCAGCTTTTCCATCGGTTTTCGAGGTCTCTCTCAGTGAACGAATCGACCAGACGATGGGGAATAAGATTGCACAACAACATACTATATCTACAAGCAAGAATATCTGGTTCCAAGTTACCCAGTCTTTGATGAAAGGTCCAGTCTCTCCGATCACAATGGAAGCTATGTTAGCGAGAACCTGAAGTGGGACAACGACCATCAACACGTTCTTCTCTTTCTCCTGTAAGAACGGCTTCAAGAAGGACCAGCCAGTTCCGATCAACACAATAACCGTGAAGAGAAGAACGACGCGGATAAACTGGAAAATGTAGAATAAGACGTCCCAGCCGTGAGGAGTGCCGGTGACTTTCACGTAGTGCTTGTCCTCGGCGGCGCAGATAAGATTCAGGGCCTTCATCAAGAGCAGAGCCGCCATGAGGACGTGGATCCTATGAACGACTCGCTTATTGACCCAACAGGCATAGCCCCACAGACCAAGGAAAGCTAAGTAGCCGAGGAAGAAGAAGAGATACAATCCCGGTAATCGGGTCGACCCGGCAGGGAGGTAGTCCTTCGACCCGTTCGGATCTAGATTGTACATCTCCGTTCGGACCTTCATCGAAATCCTGGTTTCCGGTACGCAATTGACGAAGAAGAGAGAATACTCGTTCGGAGTAGTCACCGGGTAAGAGTATTCGTACTTGGAACTCGGCGGAGGAGAGAGATGGTTGAACGTGAAGAGCTGGAGGACGTAAGGGGAATCGAGTACACAGAAGCTAGGGTTTTGCTGGATCTCTAGGAGCACCTGGAGAAGCGATTCCTCCGACATAAGGAAGAACCCTAGCCTCGACGGATCCGGGATCGAAACAGACGAAGGGGACGTTACTGATACAGAGGAAGCAGATACGCTAACGTGTCCTGACTGAGTGAATCCGAACTTTTCGAAGAGAATCATCGGCCTAGAGTCGTCGGAGATGGTGAGAGACTTTATCTCCGCCGCCATGCGAGGGATGAAACTGGCGGCGAAGAGGAGGACGACGACGAAGAGGGGTAATTTCGTCATTTTACGCCGTTACAGTAGAGTAGAGTAGAGAGACGATGATGCTTCTCGTGCTTGTTGATTTGGCTTTTCCTTTGGAGAAACGAAAATGGCGTTTGACCCGATTTCAAGCTGCGAAGCAAAACGGTGCCGTCCTGTAGACCGAGGATCATGGGAGATTGGGAGGCGATCGATTGACCCGACTTTAGCCCAAGCCCATTGGGCCTCACCGATCGAGCTATACTAATAGAGAGCGAGAACAGTTGGTAATTGGTAGGAGGAGATGAGATTGTTGTAACACGTGCGTTACACCTGTCTTCTTCTTCGCCTCTGTAGCAATCTTATCTTATGTTTTTTTTTTTTAGAAAGAAATGGAAATGTTTTCACTTGGAAGAAAGCGAGTTAGGTGAGAATGTAGTCACATTTGGACACTTGTGAACGATGCTTATTAAACACATCTAGAAACTCTTATTACATCTATAATGAGTATTTGATAAAACGCAATAAACTTCATATTGGCTAAATAAATAACATTTTACCAACAAAAAAAAAAATTGGCTAAATAGCAGCCATAAAATGACGAAACAAATTCCCACAGATAAAAAAAAAAACGAATAAATAAAACCAATTTTTTTCCATACCGCAACAGAGCATTAGCACCAAATATTATTTTGTAATAAACACGACGGCTATCTGATTGAGTATAAGATTAACATGTCAAATGTTTTGAAAGTGATTTCAAATAAATAAGCGGTCTTGATCTTCTTTCTTACAATACTTTTTTTCCACTAATATAGAGATTAAGAAGTTGTTTTGAACTATTTGATCCATAATTTCGATGTAATAACTTTTTAAAAACTGCTATATATAGTCATTCAATATTAATCAGACACAAGTCACACAACAATAAACTGAGCACTTGATGCTAATAAAAAGAAAACAAAGCACATATAGGTTCTTTCTCTTCAACAAACAAAGCATATATAGTTCGATGAATGAGCATTTGCATGTATCAATATATATAAGAAAAAACTAGCATTGGTAAAAAAAAAAAAAAAAAAAAAATTAGCATGTCTATATTATTATATCTTGCCTTTAAGAGTGTCGTATAGTTTTGGTTCGTGATATAAACAAGCAAAAGTTGTCTTTTACGTATAGTAAACGAATATTCCTCTTATATGCTATTTTGTGGATCATTGGATTGTAATATTTCCACGACTATCTATTTTTTTTTCTACGTTTAACAAATTTGATTCAATATCAATATTATTACTGCCTTTACCAAAAATGTCATTAATTTTTAATCTTCCAATATGAAATACATTTTTGAATTTTTAAGTAGAATTTCCAATATGAAGAATTTATTTTGGAGTTGAAGTTAAAAATATAAAATGAGAAAAAAATGAGGAATTCATAATACAAAAGCCTTCTAAAATCGAACATTTTATTTTCAGCATCTTCTTACCACATGTCGAATTATTGAAATACCAATCGTACCCTCAAAAAGATCTACTAATTACGACAAAACCCTAGACCCTTCTCGTAATTCTCCCTCCCTTCACAGACTCACATCTATTTAAGCAATTACAGTCTCTCTTAGTCATGGCAGATTTAATTCTCTGGTTATCCAATCAAACATCTTTTCTCTCTTTCTTGGAAAATCCCCCCACCGGTAAAATACGATCGACGAAGCAAAGAAAAGTCTTCTCGACTTGGATAAAAACAAATTCCGAGAATCTTTTTAGGAACCCAATATTTTTTTCCCGAGAAAATTCAATGCAATCAATAGAATAGGAGAAATATCACAAAAATCCATTTCAATTCAATAGAATTTCGATTTCTGAGCAACGGGATCCGTCGATTTCTTCCGCGGCGTATAATTTCCTCGGATTCTCCGCGGAAAGTTCCTAATCTGTAAGTTGAATTTGAAATCTGCTCATTTCGTTATCGAGATTTAGAAACCGTAGGATCCTAGTTTCTTCGTGGACTATCATCGTAATTTTGTTGCATCTTTCGAACAATCAAAACCCTGTTTGATTTTTGATCTGTTTGGGTTAGTTCAAAAACTGATGTTTGTTGGAATTGCTAAAGCTGCATGCCCGAAATCGGGCTAGTCTGGTTGGAAACTTGTAATCGGAACATTACGAATGGAATTTGCTGTGTTTATTTATTTGCTTTGATTTGATTTGATTACCCTTCTGGGTTTTTCGTTTTTAGTCTCACAGGTTATTGTGTTCTCTAATTTTGGATTGTTGGGTTGTTTTGTTTCATCTGCAGGCTGGCACAACGTTTTTGGTCTAGATGCTCCCTAGTTTATAGATTTTTGTATATGATTAGGACAGTGAAACTGAAAGACTTTCTCATAGATTTGATGAGATGAGTTTGGTTGGAAGAGTTGGGAGTTTGATTTCTCAGGGGGTTTACTCTGTTGCTACACCATTTCATCCATTTGGTGGTGCTATTGATGTGATCGTTGTTCAACAAGAAGACGGTTCGTTCCGCAGCACGCCTTGGTATGTTAGGTTTGGTAAGTTCCAAGGTGTCCTCAAAGGCGCCGAGAAGTTTGTGAGGATAGCTGTAAATGGCACCGAAGCGGATTTCCACATGTATCTTGATAATTCTGGTGAAGCATATTTCATCAGGGAAGTTGATCCTGCAACTAATGACACCAACAATTTGATTTCTAATTCTGAGAATAACAATGGTAATGAAAATAACGGTGTGGGTTTTCGACTTGAGCATAGTTTATCGGACGCTGGTGCTGAGGAGTTACGAGAGGGGTTCAACTCTTTGAATCGGCTTGACAGGACAGAGTCCGATTGTAATAGGAGGTATTATGATTTTCAGGATGATCCGCCTTCTCCAACCTCCGAATATGGAAGTGCTCGATTTGATAATCTAAACGTGGAAAATTATGGTGACTCTCAAGGCTCAGATTCTGAAGTGGTTTTGGTGAGTATTGATGGACATATACTAACAGCCCCTGTGTCAGCGGCAGAACAGGAGGCTGAGAATTTACGGTTAAATACTCCTCAGTTTCATTTGGCCCCTGGTGATGGAACTGAGTTTTGTGAAGGTAATACTGAGTTTGCTTCGTCAGAGACTTGGGATACTGAATACATCAGCAAACTGGAGGCATCTGATGCTGTTAATATTGGATCTGAAAAAGTAGACATTGGTAGCGTTGAGCGTAATGATTTAGATTCCCATTCTCGTGGTAATATCGAAAAAGATTCTCATGATGCTGAAAGAGATATTGTTGGGAGCTGTTTGGAGCAGTCTGAGCTGACACAACCTGGTGAGAATGCGAAGTCCGAGGCACCAGCTCTTACTTTTGAGGATCAGAATCTCAAAGAATGTGAGCTTCCACCTACCACCATCAGGGAAAATGATAGAAGTGAAGATGAAGTGGCTATTGAAACAATAAATACTCTTGTTGATGGTTCTGAATCTTCTACAATGCAAATAACAACAGAAGAAGTGAAAACAACTGAGGAATCCAGGATATCTGTTGATTCTACTACGGAGTCAGAATGTGCAGATGAACAGACAAGAACATCTGCAGAAACTGCCATCTTGATTGACAACCAAGAAAGCGGGATTATAGAGTCAGAAGATCATGCTTCTGAGAGAGTCTCTATAGATTCAACGAGGGAGGATAATGAGCAACTAACTCCATCTAAACCGACTAATGAGGAAAAGGAGAACAGGAAGACTATGGATTCAGTGGCTGCTACTTCTAGTGTAGACATAGGAAAACCTGATACAGATCTGAGTAAGTAACTTTTTTTTGTTTTGTCTGAACTGTGACAAGTAGCTGCTTTGTTTTTTGACAGTGGTTTAACTTTACAGGATATGAGCTATCACTTTGCAAGGATGAGCTTCGTCAGGGTATGGGACTTACCGCAGCTGCTGAAGTCTTTGATGCGCATCGGATCTCTATGGAAGAATATAAAAATTCGGCAACATCGATTCTTGAAAGTGAAAATCTGGTTGTTAGGATTAGAGAAACGTATATGCCATGGAAGAAAGCTGCTCGAATCGTGCTTGGGAAAGCTGTGTTTGATCTAGACTTAGATATTGTGCCAGATGATGTGATTTCTGTGGAGGAAAATGAATCGGCGAAACCCAAGGACGATGAAACTACAATAACTCCTTCTTCATCTGGAAGAAGATGGAGACTCTGGCCCATTCCTTTTAGAAGGGTTAAAACAATCGAGCATACAGGTAGTAACTCCTCGAGCGAAGAAGATCTGTTTGTTGATTCTGAACCTGGCTTACAGAACTCACCGGAAGCACTATCAACCACAGAGAGTCGCCATGAGTCTCCGCGTAGACAACTTGTGAGAACCAATGTCCCTACCAATGAACAGATCGCATCTCTGAATCTGAAAGATGGTCAGAATATGATAACTTTTAGTTTCTCCACGAGAGTTCTTGGAACACAACAGGTTTGTTGACGGTTACATTAGTTGAAAGTATGAATGCACACCAGGGAAAATTCTTCTAACTTTGGTTGTCAAATACCCTTTGGTTTTTTATTAGGTCGATGCACATATCTACCGGTGGAGATGGGACACCAAGATTGTAATTTCAGATGTCGATGGAACTATAACTAAGTACAGCTTTGGATCCATATGCGGCTAAATTGTTTTCATATTAGAATTACAATATCTAGATTTATGCCAATGTGATGATCCTTTTGTTGATGTGTTTTGCAGATCTGATGTTTTAGGTCAGTTCATGCCTTTGGTTGGAAAGGACTGGACACAGTCTGGTGTGGCCAAGCTTTTTTCTGCCATAAAGGTAATATTCAAGATTTAAGTCAGTCTCACTTCTCGCACTTTAAATTGGGAAAACATGAGATCCATTATATAAGATACAATATGTTCGATTGTTTCTTTTCTTGAGGAACAGTTGTGGATATTTTAAAGTCTGCACCGTGTAATTATGGATCTCACTTTATGGTCACATTGGTTTGGAATTTTCAGGAGAATGGATATCAGCTTCTGTTTCTGAGCGCTCGTGCCATTGTTCAGGCATATCTAACAAGAAATTTCTTAAATAATCTAAAGCAGGTAAGACTGAGATCTTTTTACCTTTGAATTGGCACTTCAATCCATACAATCATTTTTAAAAACATAAGTCTAAGGAACTGAAAACGATGTCGTGTGAGGCTATCTATAACCTGTTGTTATGAGATCTCTCTTCTTCTTATGGAATTATTTCCGGCTTGCAGGACGGAAAAGCTCTGCCAAACGGTCCTGTAGTCATTTCACCAGACGGGCTATTTCCAGCATTGTACCGTGAAGGTTAATCTTAATGCCTTGGAGATTCATTAGTAGCGTATTTGTAATTCAATAATAAGGATCTTTCATTCTTTTTCTCATATATTTCATAACTGCTTCGCAGTGATAAGAAGAGCGCCTCACGAATTCAAGATCGCATGTTTGGAGGTAAAAGTTTATCTTTTTGTTTTCTGGGAAATAAGAGAGAACGGTTAAAACCAGCGCCGTACTTTTAGATAAGAGCAATTTTACAAATGTAATGTGCAGGATATCAGAAAACTCTTCCCAAAGGATTACAACCCGTTCTACGCTGGATTTGGAAATAGAGACACCGATGAGCTGAGTTACAGAAAACTCGGAATCCCGAAAGGAAAGATATTCATAATCAACCCAAAGGTATTCAAATCTCTTAGAATCGGACATGCTATGCATGATTAATTGTTGAAATCTACTGAGGCACCCAAAATGGATCAGGGAGAGGTAGCAACAGGACATCGCATAGATGTCAAGAAGTCGTACACATCACTTCATACTCTTGTCAACGACATGTTTCCTCCAACTTCGCTTGTTGAGCAGGTAACAAAAGCTAGAAGCTTTAAGCAAAATGCAATGTAATGTAATGTAGATTCATTAATGGTTTCAAGTGTTTGCTTACACATCCACAGGAAGATTATAACCCATGGAACTTCTGGAAACTACCAGTAGAAGAGGTTGATTAGAAATGAGCTGCAGATTGGGTCCAACATGGCGGCTGCGAAAGCTCCATTATTGGACTTTTGTAAGCCTTTTTCTATGACTTTGTACACAAGAAAGAGCTGGGACTTGCTCTACTTTGTAATGTCTCATGTAGGAGTTAACACACTAGGGAAATCATTATATATAAGCTGTGACAATGTTCTGTATAAGACCTTATTTTTTTAATAATTTTTTAAATAATACACACAAGAAAAAAGAAGACTTGAGAATCTGACCGAAATTGGACTACGTAGTTAAGCTAACTTAACCAAAAAAAAAAAAAAGGAACATCTTTTGCTTAAACAAAACAAATGTTAGAACTAAAAGGTAAGCATAAGCTGAATATATATTATATATTGAACACAAACAACGCCAAATAATATTAAACAAATATAACGAAATGAAAAAAAGTTTGTGAACTGTGACAACAGCAAGCCCTTAATCGAATTTATAGGGCTATTCTGAACCGAAACGAATCCAATTTTTCTTCTTCTACAAGGTATTATTTGTTTTTCCAATAATTAAGTTCATATACAATTAGCAGCTAACAAGTAATTTCTAACTTATTATTATTTTGAACATTAGCAGCTTATTATCTGCTTTATATATTGGTATGTTAGCTCATTTTGAATAAACACTTGTTTTCTTTTTTTTTCTTTGCGTCACTAGTAAGACATAGTTCAACTTTTCCTCGTTGAAAAAAACTACACTTACATAGATAAAAAAAAAAAAAAAAAGAACTTCCACCATCATCAATCAGATAGCGTAAATTGGATTTACTTCCGATTCAGTCTCCGACGGATTCGCATGATGCCATGAGCTCGTCCCAGTTCTAGCAAATTTCTTCTTCTCCTTCTTCCTCACTTTCCTCGTCCTCTTCGACTTCACCACATAGTAAGTCATTATACTCAAAATTCCGGCCATCGTCACGGTTCCTATGACTGTAACCACAACCGCGGCGTATCTGTTTCTCCGACCAACCACAATGTACGAGGAGGAAGTGAATGCGACCGTGGTGCAGACAGAGGCGAGCCACATCAGCTTATTGATTACTTCCACCACACGTCTCTCCGTTTTAGTCTCTCCTCTTACTAGCGTGATTTGCACGACAACTACTGCTAACGAAGTGAAGAGCGCAATCGCGTTGAATATAAAGAATATCTTGAAGGATGTTGCGTGGACCATCACGGCCACACCGTGGTCGTCGTCGCCTCCTGGAACCGTGAAAATGGCGGCAAATGCCACCGTGGCGAAGAGAACAGCCACGACTGTTACAGAGTTGGTCGCATTGTTGATTCCAGCTCTATGGAGTTTCCTTAGCTCCTTGGCTATGCCGTCCACGTTTTTGTTGGTTTTTCTGGTTTGCTCGAGCTGCGTGTGAACGTCTTTTTTTATCTCGGTTACGGTTTTTCGCAGCTCGTCTCTTGGCT
Organism: Eutrema heterophyllum; assembly: GCA_002933915.1. Classification (NCBI taxonomy): domain Eukaryota; kingdom Viridiplantae; phylum Streptophyta; class Magnoliopsida; order Brassicales; family Brassicaceae; genus Eutrema; species Eutrema heterophyllum. The sequence goes on along the minus strand of PKMM01013437.1, from coordinate 856,777 downwards.
GGTTTAGTTCGTTGGCTTTGAGTGCGCCACAACGCGATAATATGTCTTTGATCTCTGCAGTTTCCTCTGAATGAGTGAGCCCTTCAGCGATGTCGTACGCGGTTTTATGGTCTCGTGTTAGCGCATTCACGTTTGTATCCGGAAGTTGTAACAGCTCATTCACAATCTGCAAATCAAAACAAGGATCAAGAATTAAAAGAATAAAACCGAATAACAATTAGAGGGTGAAACACTCAAATTCGTTATTTTACCTCTGCTCTTTTCTTTCGTGTAGCGATATGCAACACGGTGTTTCCGAATTTATCAGGAAGCATGACGATAGCCGGATCAGCACGAAGGAGTAACCTCACGACTTGTGAGCTAACTCCTTTCACAGCCATATGTAAAGATGTTTGTCCTTTCTTGTCTGTTCGTCTTGCTAATTGCGGGTCTTTATCGAGCAATGTTCTCACAATATCTACATGACCTTGACGTGCAGCGAGGTGAAGCGCGTTCTTTCCATTGGATCTTGAAATCTCAAGCAAGCTTGAGTCTTTAGCAAGCAATTCATCAACTACTTCTGAATGCCCTCGTGTTGCAGCTGACACAAGTGGGGTTGCGTTTGATTGAGCTACTGTTTTACTCAATTGAGGTTCATGCTCAAGCAGTAACTGGACAATAGCTGCATTAAAAGAAGCTCGCGGTTTCACCAAAAGACCAGAAAGAATGTTTTGAATGTTTTGAATTAGTGAGACTTACATCGATGGCCTTGACTGCAAGCGATGTGTAAAGCGTCGAATCCAGAAAGATTTTTCTGCATAAGAGATTCTTTGGTCGTGTAACGCAACAACTCCTTGACAACATCAATATTGCCTTTCTCTGCCGCTGTAAAAAGCGGTGTCTCTCCTAATTCATTCACCTCGTTTACCACTGATGTCATTATTTGTGCTACCTTTTCAGTTTCCAACATAAGACAATGGAAATAAACTTTCATCAACACCATCATGTTGAGCTGTATATATTCCAGCTTAAAAAACATCACACACAAAAATTTAAGAGAAAGGTGATAGGAGGCGTCACCATACCTCGTCATCAAAATCAGCTCCTGTAATGGTACCAGTAATCTGAGAATCAATGTCACTAAGAATCTGCTTAACAGAAGCCAAATCTCCTCGTTGAGCAGCTAGGTGAAGCTCGGTGTCGTTGTGGCGGCCTGTGACTTGTTTCACATACTTCTTTTTACCCGTTGGATCAAACCGCTTCCCCGAATTGGAGAGTCCCAAGGACTTGCTTGAATTGGACACCATTAAAGCCTTGCCCGAATTGGACAGAACCAGAGTCTTCCTTGGGGTTGGGGTTGGCGACAAGTCGGCTACAGTACTCCCTGTGGGACTTACCGGATCCGTCGCCAAACCCTTCTCCATATCCGGTTCCAGTTCCTTCTCTGCGAGGGTCAGATTGATTACACCTTGTTTGTTTGTTTGTTTGTTTTTCACGCAAATGACAAATCCATCGAGGAAATTAAAAAAACCAGCGTATGATCCCAATTCAAGACATAGCCCTAATTTCACAAACAGAGGAATCGCACAAGAGGAACCTAAAAGTGTAGCTAATCTCTTAACACGTTTTCTAATTCCGCAACAGATTTTCGTAACTCAGAATCTAAAATGAAAGAGAATGAGAAATCGTTGTACCTTCTTCGATTCTGGATCCCATTTTGAGAGATAAAAACAGAGGGATTTCAAAGCGGGATCATGATATTGTAAGATGATAGATATACCACCGATTTTGGTTCTCCGATTGGAGAAGAAGAATAAGGTATGAGAGCCGTCGTCGTCCCTGGCCACCGGTACCTTCACTGTCACGGCAAGGGTTTGAGATCCGATTATGGTTATTGGTACGAGAAGCAGAGAGCTTACCTTTTTTGGGTGTAATTTGGGTTGTCTTCTTTCTTCTTCTTCGTCTTCAGTTAGGGATATTTGCCACGTCAGCATCTTACATACAAAAAGACACATTTTTCAACAATTAAATGTTAGGGGTGCAAACTCATTTATTTTAGTTAACCCTTTTTTAGAATGCTGCTCTGTATCACTCAATACGGTTTAGGAAATATTGGAACTGGATAACATATTTGGTTTGTCAACAATTGTGATTGGTACTTAGTTTCCGGCCCGGTTTGGTATGTTTTCTTATGGTAAGGTTACAAATGTAAAATTCACTCTTTTCAACATTAAATAATAACTTCATATATCACGCTAAAATATCTAATAAAATTCCAAAATATATAAAATAAATATCTAAAAAAAAAAGATACTGTCGGCAACAATAAAAAAAGGAAAAAGTACGATTATTCTCCCACAGTTCCAACAAAAGCTAACATCAATGGTGAGTTGCAGTTGCAACAAAGAGCAATTATATCCCAAAAATACAAAAAACTGAAAGTGTCCGAAATTAAATTCGAGATTTATTATAAATAGATATGGGAAACTTACACGGCCTCCACAGGTCCCATCACGCCGGCGAATCCCCCAACTCCCCTTTCCCACCGTCTCCAGCTCCGCCGTCACCATCCGGTCCCCACATGACGACGGTGGAACCTTACTGCCACGTAGACTCCAGCCTTCGCTCCCTCGCCGGAAAGGCCGAAGGTTTCGGCCGCGCCGCCGTCGGTGGTCTTAGCGGTCCGATTTGCCGTGTCACTTCTCTAGCTGGTAATTTCAAGAGTCCTCTCTTTCAATTAGTCCTCCAATCTTTCTATTTTTTATTCTTGGATCAGTCAATGTTTTCCGTAGGAACAAAAAAATTAATATAACTGTAATCAAAAATCCAAAAAAAAATTATCGTAGTATTTTTTCTTGATCGATTCGATATTTATATTGCATATATACAGAAGATTTTGTTTTGTTTTTTTAATAAAAATTGGTGATTGGTCATTTACTTCATATGTGTTATATGTGAAATGGAACTACCATTGGATCAAAGCTTACTTCCAGTACAAAATTCAAACAAAACGAATCATACGCGTTTTTGCAGACGAGGGTCCAGGATCGTTACGAGAGGCTTGTAAGAGGCCAGAACCGTTATGGATTGTGTTCGATGTGTCCGGAACGATCAATCTGTCTTCGTTTGTGAACGTATCATCGCACAAAACAGTGGACGGGAGAGGGCAAAGGGTGAAGATAACGGGGAAAGGGTTAAGGCTAAAACAATGTGAAAACGTTATAATCTGTAACCTTGAATTCGAGGGCGGTGTAGGACCAGACGCAGACGCGATTCAGATCAAACCAAAATCAAGCAACATTTGGATTGATCGCTGTAGTCTCAAGAATTACTATGACGGTTTGATTGATATCACACGAGAAAGCACTGACATTACCGTCTCAAGGTTTGTCTCTCTCAAATCTTATGTGTTTTCTTCTTCTTCTTACTTTTTTAGTTTAGTTTAAAAAAGACCCAAATAATTAAAAATTATTTTGGTTCGAACTTCTTCTAAAACTAAGATCCAAAGATCACTACTGTCTAAAATATTTGTATATTTTTTCTACCGAAAAACAAAATCAATTTTCTTTTAATTCGAAATGGTGGAATCGATTATGAAAGTTACGTAACAATCCTTACCCCACCAATTTGGAAAGCAATGGCATAAACGCGCACTAAACTGGGAAAAATATATAAACAAAATAAATAAAAATCTGAAAAAATAAAAGAATGGTTAGACATTTTACAGCCATTCATAATTTCATATACTATTTATTTGTCTCTATCCACTGTGTTAAAAATCCTATAAAAAAAAAATAAAAATAAACTATTTTCATAAAATTGTCAGATGCCATTTCATGAACCACGACAAGACGGTGTTGATAGGAGCGGACCCAAGTCACGTGACGGACCGATGCATAAGAGTTACGATTCACCACTGCTTCTTCGACGGTACACGTCAGCGACACCCTCGAGTTCGCTTCGCAAAAATCCATCTCTACAACAACTACACTCGTCACTGGGCCATCTACGCCGTCGGAGCCGGCGTTGAATCTCAGGTCCGTCATCAAAAAAAAAAAAACATATATTTACTATTCTACCATCATCGGTTTTATGTGTTTCATATATATATTTTGTGTTGTTTTGACAGATATATTCTCAGTGCAACATATATGATGCTGGGGAGAAGAAGACCGTCTTTAAGTACATCACTGAGAAGGTAAAATCTACTTTGTATTCTTTAGGTTCTTAAAATGTTTTATATATATACGAGTATTTTTTTAGCTAGCGTCAAAGATCCCATAATCTTATCTTAAAACTCAGTTCTATGCGTCATACGATAAAAAAAAAAATTAGTGTAACAATTAACGTTATATTTTTCTTTGTTTGTTGATAATTAGGCCGCGGATAAAGAGAAACCTGAAGCTGGTTTCATAAGATCAGAAGGTGATTGGTTCTTGAATGGTGCCAAGTCGTGTCTTAGCCACAACGGAGAGCGCCACGTGTTCTCTCCGACCCAACACTATTCTGAATGGACCGTCGAATCGCCAACTGAGAAACTCAAGAACTATATGAAACACTCGACCGGCTGGCAGAACCTTCCGCTTCCACCCGACCAAATTACGACCACCGCATAGTTATTACAATGAATTGGATTTATGGTAGTCGGAAGTTCTTGGGTGATTATGTTTGTATCTTCTCCAACCAATTCCAATTTGGAGTTTTGGGATTAGATAATTTAATATTTTCCACGGTATTAAATTCTGGATGCAAAATTTGGTTGCAGAAAGTTAATAATTTGAATAGAATAAATAAAATTGGGGCGAAGTTTCTTTTGGTGAGCAAAATAGGGCCTGAATTGTCGATCGATGACTGTAACTAAGGTATCTGACTTCAGACATAAAATTATTTGTTTGTGTCCCAACGTATCGTTTTGTCTCAATAAATCTTGCATTTTCGTTTTTCAAAAAAAAAAACTTCCGAGTATGATGAGGTCAACTCGCCATCCACATTCCTGAAGTAAAAGATGGTCCCATGACAAGATCCAAGACAAAGCAACTAAGAAAAAGATTCAATGAAACCGTGGAGAACTTGCTAATGCTTGGTGACATGATCAAAACCCAATGTGATCATGTGAAAAACTTGGATGCTACCAATTCAGAAAAGAATTGTACTGAGCGTACGGCAAGCTTAGATCTTGTTCCTATTGGCGACAGCGGTTCTTTTACTGAATTTGGGACAGTAACTCTAAAGTTACATTCACCTAAAGATAAATGTTCAATCATTGATCAAATCACCAAAAGCATTGAAAACATTAGTCTAAACCAACCCAATAAAAAACAATATCAAAGCAAGGTTAAGGAGACTTAAAATTAGCTCATTCCCAGTCGACACAAGGGGAGCCTCCCCACTCAGAACCAAACCGCTCCATCTACCCCACAATGAGCCTATCTTTATTCTTGTTTATTGTTTGTGATTTTAGCTCCTCTTCTGTTTAATTTGAATTATGTGCGTTTTAGGTTTTCTATATAAACAGCAGCTGCTCCTCCATTGTAACACACCCATGAACTTTGTATTTTAATCTAAGTGATTTCCTTTGTTTCAATTCAAGCGATTCTTGTCTTTGAAACTAGTTTGTTTTCGTGTTTTTAGTGAGAGTGAGAAACCCTTAAGAGCAGAAAACACACACAACCGTATCAAAGAACTTTTATATTCTTTGTGTTGCATCTCGATCCACTTCGTTTCCATCACTTGAATCAACAAGGGAGTGCGAACGCCAACTTGTTCATTCACCATCAAATTCATAAAATCTATAAGTACTCCTTGGAGTCTTATATCATATGGTATCAGAGCTTCAAAAACTCCTAAATCAAGAGGTGGTATCTATCCAATCTATCTTTTACTTTCTGTTTTGCAATTTTCGTTTCTTGTTGTTTCATTTTCGTTTTTGCAAATTTCGGTTTAAAAAAAAAAATCGTTTGTTTTTCTTGTTTGTTCTTGTTTTGTTCTTTGATTCTATAAACTAAAAACCAAACAAAAAGTTGTGTTTGATTCTTGTATTTCTGTTCTTGTTTCATTTTTTTTTGTTTTGCAAATTTTTCAAAAAAAAAAAA